>CAUYQV010149757.1:0-23237 GCA_963574575.1 Galagoides demidoff | reverse complement strand
TAAAATATAAAGACCTTTTTAACTTTGATAAGGATCATGTATTTGTTTAGTTTGGTTATACTCTTTTTTCTTTTTTTGGAGATAGAGTCTCACTCAGTTGCCCTAGGGTAGGTGTTATTGCTCACAGCAACCCCAAACTCTGGGGCTCAAGCGATCTTCTTGCCTCAGCCTCCCAAGTAGCTGGGACTACAGGTGCCCGCCACAACACCTGGCTATTTTTAGAGATGGGGATCTTGCTCTTGCTCAGGCTGATCTTAAACTTGTGAGCTCAAATGATCTAACTACTTTGGCCTCCTAGAGTGCTAGGATTATAGGCCTGAGCCGCTGCTCCCAGCCGCTGATTATACTCATAAAACTACACATATTCTTAGATGAAAAGATGTGACTTTTTTTCTTTCTTTTCCTGAATGCATACAGAAACTTTGTATTTAACTATTTGTAATTACCTGTCATTTAATTGTCTTTACCAAGGTCTGTATTAAAATTACATAAAATAATGATGAAGGATTTTGCCTCTATTCCTTAGCTAACTTTCCCAAGGAAACCAAGTATTTTAAGAAGAGAAACTGAGGCTTGGCGCCTGTAGCTCAAGCAGCTAAGGTGCCAGGCACATATACTGGAGCTGGAGGGTTTGAATCCAGCCTGGGCCTGCTAAACAACAATGACAACTATAACCAAAAAAAATAGCCAGGCATTGTGTTAGGTGCCTGTAGTCCCAGCTACTTGGGAGGCTGAGGCAAGAGGATCGCTTAAGCCCAAGAGTTTGACCTTGCTGTGAGCTATGATGTTATGGCACTCTACCCAGGACGATAGCTTGAGACTCTGTCTCAAGAAAAAGAAGGGAAATTGATGTTTGCTTTACTTACAAACAGCATGGCTCTTAAATTGTTACATGTGTATTAGACAGCCACTTTTATTCAGTCCCTTGATTTTGATAATACATCAAAGTTTTGACCTGATTACAGTGAAGCTCATCAGTTGACACAGAACTCCCAGACAACATTTAGTGCCTTGCCCTGAAATGTGAATGGACACCCAGACACCTCTAGATATTTGAGGAGAGCCTTTAATAAGAATCACAGAGACTAAAATAAATAAGCAAAAGAAGCACCTTAATTTTAGCTGGTTTATCTCACATTAGCTAGATATATATATATAAAAAAAAGCAGCTAGTAACTTTGTCTGTAACCTCTCAAGGCCACTTAACAAACCAGTTATTAATAGCAAAAGTGAAGATGTGCTGTCTTTCTCATGCACAGTATGGATAGGATCTTTGCTGTGTTCATTCAACCCACCTCCTTGTTTGAGGATCCCAGCCGGGCTGAGTGTTGTAAACTATTTCCTGAAGGCTTTATTAGCCTTACTGCACATAATCAGGGGCTAAGGGGCATTTCCAGCAGATTTCTGTGTGCTGGGGGATCCTTACTATTCTATTTTTCCTTTCTTTTTACTACAAGAAAAAGAGAAGAAGCTATTTTTCAAGAATAGCTAGCTACTTCCTTTTCCTTGCCGTTGGCTACATTTTTTATCCTGTGCAATCTGGTGTCAAACTGTCCGAGCCAATGACTTCCTTTATTGCCTCCCTTCCTAGTTCTCTTGGCTCCTGTGTGGCTTTTAGCAGCATGTGTAGAGGGGCCCACTCTTCTCTCCACTGGCTCCTCAGCTGTCCTAGTACAGTCTGGATTCTCCTCCTGTTTCTAGGACTCCGTTTTCTTTTTAGATTCCCAGTATTCCCTGCTGTTTCTGATTGAGCCTTCCCCAAGATTTTGTCCTTATTTCTTTTTCCATCTTGAGTAAACTTTCTTTGACTCATCCTTTATTCCATAAACATTTATTGAGCATCATGATAAATACTGTGGGGGACACAAAGATGAATTAGATATATGTATATCCTCCTGTCAATTAATTTGTAGTACTGTGAATTTTATATTCTTTCTTCCCTATGTATGCATGTATTATATATATATTATATATTAATATATATATATCTTACTCAGTTGCCCTGGGGTTGAGTGCCTTGGTATCATAGCTCACAGCAACCTCAAACTCTTGGGCTCAAGTGATCCTCTTGCTTCAGCCTCCTGCCACAATGCCTGGCTATTTTTTTTTTTTTTAATTTTTTTAGAGATGAGGTCTCACTCTTGCTCAGGCTGGTCTCAAACTCATGAACTCAGGAGATCCATCCGCCTCAGCCTCCCAGAGTGCTAGGATTATAGTTGTGAGCCATTGGGCCCAGCTATACTTAAAATATTTTGTATTATCTTTTTACCTATCAAAGTAGCCAGGATAGAAAAAATGATAATGTACAACTCTCAATCTCCTGATCTGTGGCCCCTTCTGACTGCGTCTCCTTCCTTCCTTCTTCCTCATTTTGCTTCAGGCTCCGGCCTCTGGCTGTTTTTGGAACACTGCAGGTGCTCGAGGCATGTTCCTGCCTTGGTGCCTTTGTAGTTGCTGTTCCTGCTCCCTGGAATGCCCTGCCTCTAGATAGCTTAGTGACTCGCTCCCTTCCTTCCTTCAGATCTTTACTCAGATATTGTCACTTCAGCCAGGCTGTCCAAGGCAGTACTTAACATTCCATCCCTCCTCCCCGAGTGCTGATCTGACTCTATTTTTTTCCTTCCTGGCCTTCTTTCATATCCTGTCCTTCCTTCCTTCCTTGCTCCCTACTTCCCTCCCTCGCTTCCTTCTTTCCTCTTTTTTTTGAGACAGGGTCTCACTCTATCACCCAGTCATCCAGGTGGGAATGCAGTGAAGCAGTCACAGCTTTTGCAGCCTCCAACTCCTGGGCTTAAACAATCCTCGCACCTCATCCTCCTGAATAGGTAGGATCACAGGTGTACATCACCATGCCTAGCTAATTAAAAATTTTTTTGTGTGTAGAGACACGATCTTTTTTTTTTTTTTGAGACAGAGTCTCACTTTTGTTGCCCTCAGTAGAGTGCTGTAATGTCATAGCTCACAGCAACCTCAAACTCTTGGGCTCAAGCAATTCTCTTGCCTCAGCCTCCAGAGTAGCTGGAACTATCGGCACCAGCCACAATGCCTAGCTATTTTTAGAGGCAGGGTCTCGCTCTGGCTCTGGCTGGTCTCCAACCTGTGAGCTCAGGTGATCCATCTGCCTTGGCCTCCCAGAGTGCTGGGACTACAGGCATGAGCCATCATGCCTGACCCTTAGAGACAGGGTCTTGATAAGCTGCTCAGGCTGATCTTGAACTCCTGGCCTCAAGTAATTCTATATAGGCCTCCCAAAGTACTGGGATTATGGGTGTAAACCATTATGCCCACCCTACCTTTAATTTTTGTGTGTGTGTGTGGGGTCTGCCTCTCCCACCAATGCAATCTCCATGAGGACAGTGGCTTTGATCTGTCTTGTTCACCACTGTGTCCCCAGAGCCTACAACAGGGTTTAGCGCATAGCTGCTCACTAGATACTACAGCATGATTGGACTGAATCTTACTGAGGGTGTTGTGTGAGACAAGTAGTTTTTTATAATACAGGCAGCCCCTGAGTTACAAACATCTGACTTATGTACAACTCGCATTTATAAGTGGAGGTAATAGGTAAATGTACTTGTTCCAACTTGCATACAAATTTAACTTAAGAACAAACCTAGGGAACCTATCTTGTTCGTAACCTGGGGACTGCCTGTACTGATGGTATTGTTAATTGGTATGATCTTCCTAGAAAGTAATTTGGCTGGGTTTGACAAGCTGACGCTTTTGTGAATCTTTTTACCTTGTAGCTCCAGTTCTAGAAATCTGATCTCAGGAACTAATCAGAACTATGCATAAAGGTCATAACACAGACATGCTCATTTAAATTTTCATTTATTTTGAAAAATTTGGTGAAATACACAAAACAAAATTTATGATTTTAAGTGTATAGTTTAGTAGTGTTAAATATATGCAAGTTGTACCATCAGTCTAGAACTCTTCTCTTTTCTTTTTTTTTTGAGACTGTCTCACTACATCACCCTCGGTAGAGTGCTGTGGCATCACAGCTCACAGCAAACTCAAACTCTTAGGCTTAAGCAATTGTCGAAGCCTCCCAAGTAGCTGGGACCACAGGCACCCACCACAACACCCGGCTATCTTTTGTTGTCATAGTTGTCATTGTTGTTTAGCAGGCACCAGGCTGGGTTCGAACCGCCAGCCCTGGTGTATGTGGCTGGCACCCTAGCTGCTGAGCTACAGGCGCCAAGCCCTAGAACTCTTTTCATATTGCTAAATTGAAACTCTGTACCTATTAAACAGTAACTCCCATCCCCCTTCTCAATCCCTGGCAAGCATTATTCTACTTTCTGTCTCTATGATTTTGACTATTTGAGGTATTTTTCATGAATGGAATCATGCAGTATTTGTCTTTTTGTGATGAGTTATTTTATTTTGCATAATGTCCTCAAGGTTCATCCGTGTTGTGGCATGTGTCAGAATCTCCTTACTTTTTAAGGCTGAATGATACTCCATTGTAGGTATATACCACATTTTGTTTATGCATCTGTAGATGAACATTTGGGTCGCTTCTACCTTTTTTCTATTGTGAGCCTTGCTACTGCTAGGAATATGGGTGTGCAGATGTCTGTTCAAATCTCTCAGTTCTTTTGGGTGTACACCTGGCAGTGGAGTGGCTGGATCATATGGTAATTCTGTTCTTAATTTTTTGAGAACAAAATATCTGTGTATATACATACGAGCTAAGATGCAACCATTTAGAGTTACATTTGTAAAGTTTTTAATACCATGGGGAAATTATTATTTTAAATGAGAAGAGGAACATGGCCGGGGATGGTGGTGCCCGTCTGTAGTCACAGCTCTTTGGGATGCTGAGGTGAGAGGGGCCTTGAGATCAGGAGTTTGGGGCAGTAGTACAACATGATTGGCCTGTGAATAGCCACTGTACACTAGCCTGCACAACATAACAACACCCTGTTCTCTTAAACAACAACAACCACCCCAAAACCACTGCATTAAAAACTGGTAAGACATACACTGAAATGTTAATAAAAATGGGATGATATTTATATTTGTCATACTATTCTGTCTTCCTGAATTAAAAAGGCATTGCTTTTATTATTTAGGAGAAAAATACAGGAAATCTTCAAGAGTTCTCATTACCTATTACTGTATAGAATTCAGACCTTCCCAGAATTTGTAGAATTCTCACCCCAGTCATTCCAAAATGGCTGATCTCAACTACATATCATGTAATGTACGTAAGTAGTGTATTTGTGTGCATGTGCGTGGATGTAGATGTTTTATCCGCATGTGTTTGTGTAAGTACACACTGTCTGTCGCTGATACACCTCTGCTCATATTCTTGTTCAAAGAGCACTTAGTTCTGCCTAAAACTTTGTTCAGCCTTTGACACCTAGTTAAAATTTTATTTTTTTTCCTTAAATCTATGCTGATCTCTGAAATTCTTTACACCCCTTATTTCCTACAATTAAAACTTCATATTTCCTAATTCGTTCTAGTTTTAAAATTTTTATTTCTGTAACTCTCATGGTATCTCATGTTTGGAAGATTCCTTTGTTTTTTTCTGCCTAATTCTCACGTATCTTTTTTCCTTAGAACTTCCGGTATATTTTGAAAAAAAATTCCAGCTCAGAAAACTTTAAATAGTACAGTGAATTCCTCTATACCGTTCACCTAAGATTCACCAATTATGAATATTTTGTCACATTTGTCCCTTTTTCCATATATAGGTGTGTATGTGTGTATACATATATGTGTGTATCTTTTTTTCCTGGACCATTGGCCCTTTGGAAGGTTGCAGACATCAGGATGGTTCACTCCTAAATATTTCAGCATGTATCTATTTATATAATTTAATTTTATTATTATAATTTTTTGCAGTTTTTGGCTGGGGCTGGGTCTGAGCCTGCCACTTCCAGTATATGGGGCCGGCACCCTACTCCTTTGAGCCACAGGTGCCACCCAGCATGTATCTCTTAAATAAGGATGTTCTCCTAAATAAACATAGTGTCATTATCACACTTAAGAAATTTAACACCAATATAAACATACTATCTGATTTTTATTTTTTATTAATTAAATTATTTATTTATTTATTTTAACATGTTCCCTAGGAAAGTATTATACTTTTTAGTCCATATTCATTAGATGTCCTATCTCTTTGATGTCTTTTTATCTAGACTAGCTCATTTGCCTTTTTAAAAATTTCATGATATGGACATTTTTGAAGTGTCCAGACTAGATGATCTGTAGAATGTGCCACAGTCTGGATATGTTTTATTTCCTCATAATTAGAATCAGGGCGAACTATACACACACACATTTTTTTGCAGGAATACCTCTTTGTAAAGTACCTATCTCCTTTAATTGAATAATTTGTGGGGTAATATTTTGAGATTCTATACATATACTGTCTACTGTATCCCCCACAAAGCTTTCATTCAATAGTTTTGGTACCTTACTCCTCTTTTTATTTTTAGAGTTGGGGTCTTGCTCTGTTACCCAGGCTGGAGTGCAATGGCACAATCATAGCTCACTGCAACCTCAAACTCCTCGGGGCAAGCAGGTTTCCCACCTCAGCCTCCCAAGTAGCTGGAACTACCGCCACATGCCTGGCTAATATTAAAAAATTTTTTGGTAGAGACTGGATCTTACTATTTTGCCTAGGCTAGTCTTGAACTCCTGGCCTCAAGTGATTCTTCCACTTTGGATTCCCAAAGTGCTAGGACTACAGACTTGGTCTCACTCTACCTTTTAAAAAGTGTCACTGGGGCTTGGCGCCCTAGCTCAGTGAGTAGGCTGGCGGGTTCAAGCCTGACCTGGGCCTGCTAAATAACAATGACAACTGCAACAACAACAACAACAACAAAAATAGCCAGGTGTTATGGTGGGCGCCTATAGTCCCAGCTACTTGGGAGGGTGAGGCAAGAGAATTGCATAAGTCCAAGAGTTTGAGGTTGCTGTGAGCTGTGATGAGGGCAACATAGTAAGACTCTGTCTCAAAGAAAAAAAAAGTGGCACTGGGAAAATCTACCTCATCCATCCTTGTCTATAGTAATCTGTTCTTTCTTCCATGCTAGCATCAAAATGTTTGAATAATATGAGAAAGTAGTTAATCTAGTTCAAGCATCTATTTTCCAGATAAGCATTTAAGTGTTTTGCCCAAGAGCAGTTGTATAGTTAGTTAGTGACAAAGTTGGGACTAGAACCTGAGTTTCTGATTTTTTTTTTAGACAGTCTCACTCTGTCACCCTGGGTAGAGTGCTGTGGCATCATCATAGCTCACTGCAGCTCAAACTCTTGGGTTCAAGTAATCCTCTTGTTCAGCTTCTCAAGTAACTAGGACTACAAGTGCCACCACCACAATGCCCGGCTGTTTTTAGAGACGGGGTCTTGTTCTTGTTCAGGCTCGTCTCAAACCCATGAGCTCAGGCAATCCACCTGCCCCAGCCTCCCAGAATGGTAGGATTACAGGCGTGAGCTCAGCTAGATAATTGTTATTTATAATTATAGTTTGTATATAATTATAGATTGTGAACTCACTGATTTTAGGAATTTTGTTTAGTTCAGTTTGGGTATGCCACTTGGAAACACTCTTTTTTTTTTTTTTTTTTTTTTTTTAGTTTTGTCCAGGGCTGGGTTTGAACCCGCCACCCCTGGTATATGGGGCTGGCGCCCTACTCCTTGAGCCACAGGCCCCGCCCTGGAGGCACTCAGCCAATGTTTGCTTTATCATTGAAGCCATTTCAGCTCTGTGGTCATTAGGTTGAGACTCAGTCCTCCATGCCTCTCCAGTTCTGACAGAGTCTATAAATATTTGATATAATGTGCAAGACAGTGTAGAAAATGGAAAGCGATTTTACATATTGTGTAAGTCCCGGAGGGACATAGAGGGAAAGTCCTGACTCTAGATATGTAAGAGACAGAATGAGTTAATTGGTGCTACAGGGAATATTACAAAGTGCTGTAGCAGTGAGTGGAGAAGGTGTCCTGAAGACAGTCTCGAATGAGGCCAAAGGCTGGGATGAGGGTCAGAACATTTCAACTGGAGGGAATGATGCTGAGAAAGGCACAGAGTCAGCAAAGCTGTGTTTGGGAGAGCAAAGAGCAGTTGATTTGACCGGCTCTTAGGATTCTTTGCCCTGCTCAGAATGTACATGTTGATTATTCTTTGTATAGATTGATTGTTGTCCTGAGTCTTTTACCTTTTGCTTTTAGAGATACCTAAAAGTATTTAGTGATACTAATTGAACATCTGTATTGATAGAAAAATCTCTCCTGGGGGCAGTTTCTACCACAGAGATCTTTTTAAAGCTCTTGTGGTAGCTGTTGTTCTAACTGAAGTATCATTTTATTAAAAGGACAATTCTCCCCAGCTTATGCAACTTCTCTGAGCCCAAATTCTTTATTCCTGGGTTAAATGGAGTAAGCTTTAGGGGAAGTACATTAATAATTGAATACTCTTGACTCAGCACCCATAGCTCAGTGGTTAGGGCACCAGCCACATGCACTGGGGCTGGTGGGTTCAGACCCGGCCAGGGCCTCCTAAACAACAATGATAACAATAACAACAACAAAAAAGAGCTGGGCATTGTGGCAGAGGCCTGTAGTCCTAGCTACTTGGGAGGTTGAGTAAGAGGATCACTTAAACCCAAGAGTTTGAGGTTGCCGAGGGCAACATAGTGAGACTAGATATCTAAACAAACAAAAAAAATTGAACACCTTTGAGGCATTACTGCTTCACTTCTGCTTCACTTCTGAACTTTTAGTGTTTTCTGTTATTCGGAAAGATTTACTTAACTACTTAGATTTATAGGTAGGGCAGGACTGTTAGCACCCTTGAGGAAGGGCTGAGGACTTTGACCTGGTGCTTGTTTTTTAGCTGTTTACTCTTCAAAGAAGGAGAAAACCCTACAGCTTGCTAATAAAAGGTAAAACTTGGAGAAAACAATAGTGTTCTGAGAAAGAACAAAACCCATGCCATACTGCATATGTTAGTGTCCCTTTTCTTTCCTTTAAAATACAATTCCTCATATATTTTGTTTGTTTGTTTTGAGATGGAGTCTCACTTTGTTGCCCTTGGTAGAGTGCTGTGGCATCATAGCTCAGACTGTTGGGGCTCAAGCAGTCCTCTTCCATCAGCCTCCTGAGTAGCTGAGAATACAGGCATGTGCCACAATGCCTGGCTAGTTTTTCTAGTTTTAGTAGAACGGAGTCTTGCTCTTGCTTGGCTATTCTCCAACTCCACCAATCCACCTGCCTTGGCCTCCAGAGTGCTGGGATTACAGGCAAGAGCCACGGCACCCGGCCTTTGTATTTTGAATAACTCTTCACCAAATGCTTAAACTTTTTACTCACAGTAAATGTTGGCAAGATAGAAAGTGTGAACCTTTCATTAAGAACTGATGTTATTTTTTTCCTTCCAAATACTGTCTTTCTCTCAACTAGTTTGCAGTTACTCACCTTCCTGCCATAAATTCTCCAGTCATATGTTTTGTAATCCCTTCTCTGGCATACGTTTTAATCATTCTTTTACTGCTTCATAGGTGTTATAATCCCTTTATAGTTCCCTGGGTTTTAAAATAACCCTGTAAAGGATTCAGTTTTGTATTTAATAGCCATGTTTCACAGTGTTAAAGCTGTGAATAAGTTCAGGCAGGCAAAAGCCTTTGGTTTGGAATGCCTTTGTTTTTGTGTTTTAGAAAAATGTATCATTCTTCTAGTATTTTTCATTGTGATGCTTTGGCTAGGATTTTAAAAATATTCAGATATACTTGTAAAGCAGAAATGAAGAAAAAATACTAGACATATACAGGTAAAAACATTTATCTGGTAATTTTCTGTTATCAAGTTTCGAAAGGTCATTTCTTTTTTGAAACATATACTGTATTTCATATTGGTGAACAAGATGGGTGCTGTCCTCATGGAGCTTAGAGTTTGCTGTGGGAGAGATGTGAAGCACATATCACACAAATAAACTCCCCTGCGAGGGATGTGCGCTGCAGGAGACGCACTTAGTGTCTCGAGAATATTGGCTGGTAGGAAATGAGGGAAGGAAGTGGCTTTGGGGTCACTTGAGATCTGACAGATCAGTAGGAGTCAATTTGGGAAAATCTAGGTATGGAAAAGAGCCTATTACAGATAGGATAAGGTGGGAGGTAACATTGTATATTCAGGGAACTGAAAGATAGTTATTGTGGCTGGAACACAGAGAATGTGTGTGTGTGTGCTGAGCAGGGAGGGTGTGGGTGGTACAAAATGCCACTGGACACAGAAGCAAGGACTCCAGTGGACAAGCACTCACAGGCCATACTGAGAATCTAGTGTTTCTTCTAAGAGCAGTAGTGTGTCCTTTTGAACACTATATACTATATATTTTTGAATACTTATGTAACACTGGAGATATATGAGCGTGGCAGGATTAGAGTTGCCTTTTGAATAGGTTACTCTTCTATGTGGAAAATCTTTTGGTAAGGAATGAGAAAGGATATGGAGAAACCAGCATTTGGAAGCCTTTGCAGAAGCCTGGTGAGAGATGATGACAGCTGGGCTGGAGGAAACGGTGGTTGGAGAGCAGGCCTTGATTCTGGAGGTGCTGAAAAGGACAGACTTCACCCAAGTCTGATACTTAGAGAGAGGCAAAACATGGATATTATCTCTGAAATTGAGGCCTGAAGAGTCAAAGATCATGCAATCAGTAGGTAGAAGAGTACCTACGACTAAAAGCCAGGCGTCTGGCCTCACGCCCACTGCTCTTTCTTGTATGGCAGCCTGCCGTTTCTGAAGCAGAACCTTCAGTTGGAGACCTTAGGTACTCTCTGACTGACAGCACTCCAGCCACAATGCCCAGGTCTGTGTGTTAAAGCTAAATTCAGGCAACTGGCCTGACAGACAACAAGCACTGCTTTGTCAGGGTCACTAGGTGTCATTTAAATCTCTACTTCCTTCTCATGAGGAAACATACTCCAGCTCAGGTATTTGGTTGAGAATAGGCCTGTCAATAAAGTCACACTTTACTGATCTGCTTAATAATATTGACTTATTGGGTGGCACCTGTGGCTCAGTGGGTAGGGTGCCAGCCCCAGCCAAATTCAACAAAAAAATAGCTGGGCGTTGTGGTGGGCACCTGTAGTCCAGATACTTGGGAGGCTGAGGCAGGAGAATCGCTTAAGCCCAGGATTTGGAGGTTGCCGTGAGCTGTGACGCCATGGCACTCTACCAAGGGCAATAAAGTGAGACTCTGTCTCTACAAAAAAAAAAAATAATAATAACAACAATATTGATTTATTGAGCCCACACTGTGTTCTTGGCACTGTTTTAGTTACAGAAGATGCCTAAAACATGACTACAATAGAACTCACTAGCTACTAGGTGAGAAAAGACTCAAAAATATGATCACAGTGTGATAACTCCTGTCTTGGAGATATATGTGGGATACTTGGGAGCTCAGAGGCCTTCGGGCCGAGAGTTAGTCACAGGCAGATATTGGTGATTTAAGTCATTATGTGGTTACATTTCCTGGACAAAAAGAGAGAATAGGTATCAGGCAAAAATAGCTCAAAAGTAGTCCATTGATTAATTTGATAGAGGAGAAGTTCTTCTAAGGTAAAAATTAAAAGTTTATAAGTTATGAGGATTAAAGTTTAGGGTCAATAAAGAACTTAGCTAAGCTCGGTCCCCATGGTGCAGTGGTTATGGTGCTGGCCACATGCACCAAGGCTGGTGGGTTTAAACCCAGCCCGGGCCAGCTGAACAACAATGACAACTGCAACAAAAAACTAGCCGGAGTTGTGGTGGGCACCTGTAGTCCCAGCCACTTGGGAGGCTGAGGCAAGAGAATTACCTAAGCCCAAGAGTTTTTTTTGTTTTGTTTTTTTGAGACAGAGCCTCAAGCTGTGGCCCTGGGTAGAGTGCCATGGCATCACAGCTCACAACAACCTCCAAATCCTGGGCTTAAGTAATTCTCTTGCCTCAGCCTCCTGAGTAGCTAGGACTACAGGTGCCTGCCATAGTGGCCGGCTATTTTTTGGCTATAGTTGTCATTGTTGTTTGGCAGGCCCAGGCTGGGTTTGAACCCACCAGCTCTGGTGTATGTGGCTGGCACCTTAGTTGCTTGAGCTACAGGTGCTGAGCTTAAGCCCAAGAGTTTGAGGTTGCTGTGAGCTGTGATATCATGGCACTCTACCCAAGGTGATATAGTAAGACTCTGTCTCAAAAAAAAAAAAAAGAGAACTTAGTTAAATTGCTTTAAGCATTCCCTTGTGGAAATAATATGAGAAATAGAGTCTTACCAGATTCTTCAACTATATACATTTATTTTTTTAAACATTATTTATATATTTATGTATTTATTCTCGAGATAGTCACTGATGCCCTGCATAAAGTGCTGTGGCCATATAGCTCACAGCAACCTTAAACTCCTAGGTTCAAGTGATTCTCTTGCCTCAGCCTCCTGAGTAGTTGGGACTACAGGTATGTGCCACTAAGCCCAGCTAATTTTTCCTATTTTTAGTAAAGATGGGGTCTCACTCTTGCTCTGCTGGTCTCCAACTCCTGAGCTTCAGCAATTGACCCTCCTCAGCCTCCCAGAGTGCTAGGATTACAGGTGTGAGCCACTGTGGCTGGCTATCTGTATACATTTCTTTGAGTTAACACCATATAGTTATTTAGTATGGTATTAGTAGTTTATCACAAAGTTATTTTCCTTTGGAAATGATTTGGGAAAATTGGGTGTAATTTTAAGGGATACTTCTTTCTTTTTTCACAATAGTGTGTTTATAAATTAAGACTTACAAGATGAGGGGGGCACCTGTGGCTCAGTGGGTAGGGCACAGGCCCCATATACCGAGGGTGGCAGGTTAGAACCTGGCCCCAGCCAAACTGCAAGAAAAAAATAGCCAGGTGTTGTGGCTGGCGCCTGTAGTCCCAGCTACTGGGGAGGCTGAGGCAAGAGAATCGCCTAAGTTTAGAAAGAAGTTGGAGGTTGCTGTGAGCTATGATGCTATGGCACTCTACTGAGGGCAACAAAGTGAGACTTTGTCTCTAAAAAAAAGAAAGAGTTACAAGATGAAAGTCACTTTCAGTAATTTGTTTTGCAGAAACTATATTAGAACACATCTTCTTTCTTTAGGTGAGATGTACCCATACTCCTCCTGCCTTCTGTAACTTTTCTCCAGGGAGCAATGGGAAGTTATTTCTTTTAAGCCTGACTCATCTTGTGGGTTTTAAACATATCCACTTGTTTTTATTAAGAACTTGCCATACTAAATCTTCTTTTTTTCTTTTTTGCTGTATGTTTTGTGATTATTTATCTGAACTTTTTTGGAAACTGATTTTAATGCCCTCTTTTAAATTTTATGTGAGTAACCATTCACATAAACCTATTGGAATTCACAGAACAGTGCTGGGGAACATTGGTGCTTGTTTTCCTGAAGAAGCTTAGTGTTGAGGGCATTGTAGTATTCTATGCCCTCTGGTAGATGTGCAATGGGACATGTTGTATGGTTCTCTTAACTAGAGCAATGCAGCTATAACTAAAAAGTAGTTCTCTTACAGGAAGACAAGGGCCTGGCGGGGAGTGAAAGTCACCTGAACAACAAGATAGAGAGGAAGGGCTTTATTTCAGCCAGCAGAGCCATAGTGGACTAGAGTCTAAAAATGGCCACATTCCCCAACTGGCTCTGTCTTTTCCCTTTTATCTCCAGTCAAGGGCTTTGTCCATGCATACCCTCTGATTGGTTAGTTTAAATCGAAGGGCTCTGGCTTTTATAGAAGCAGAAGCAAGTGTTAGTTTCTAGGTCTCAGAAAGTTAAGTTTCTACAAATTACTAAGAGCTGAGTCACCAAGGGGAGAACCTTGTAGGTGTGTCCTAGGGGCTTCTGTGAGAAGACTTTTGTTCTCTCAGACCTTACTTTTCCTGGGTATCCTCTCTCAGTTCTGCTTCAGTACTTGACTAGAAGGCCTGTGGTTCTGTGCTGGAAACATAGGGTATGCTAACAGAGTTGGTAACTGCTATATATATTAGTGATGTCATTTTGAAGTCAGTTGGTATATTACAGGGAAGCTTGGGAACTACTTTCAACTGATGAGTGTAAAGGAGAAAATATACCTTTGGTACATGTTGAATTACCTAACTATTAAGACTCTTGAGTCATTTTATTGAGCTTTAAAATGTCAGGTGCTAGTAGTTATTTTATGGAACTTTATGGACAATGATTAGAGATTTTTGAGACGAATTATGGGAAGTAAAATGCTTTAAAAAAAAGGATACTGGTTTCAGGTTGTATTTAGATTGTTATTTAAAACTTGTAGTCCCACAAAAGGGAAGAGTTTTCAGGTAATAACTGTAGCTCCATTTATTATTATTGACTATATGCCAGGTATTGTGTTATTTAATTTCACCTGACAACAGCCCAATGAAATGGGTATTAGTATTCCCAATTTACAAGCCAGGAAATGGAAGCTTAGAAAGACCAAGTCACTTACTCAGGGTTACTCAAGTGAGTAAGTGGTGGAGTGGGAATTGAACCTCAAACTGGTCAAAGACACTTGACCACTATGTTATTCAGTGTGTAAAATTATAGTTTTGAACAGTCATATTTAATAAATTTTGTTTTTATAAATGCACATATCAAGTAAATATTTATAAGACAATGAGAAACCTGATATAGATTAACCTTTCATGTTTCTTATATCTATTAAAAAGTACAAACATATTTGTTGGCCAGGCGTGGTGGCTCACATCTGTAATTTGTAATCCCAGAATTTTGGGAGACCAAGGTGAGAGGATTGCTTGAGGCCAGGAATTTCAGACCAGCCTGGACAACCTGGGGATAGCCCCATGCTACAAAATATTTTTAAAGTTAGCTGGGTTTTGTGGAACATACCTGTCGTTCCAACTACTTGGGAAGCTGAGGAGGGTGGATCACTCGACCCCAGGAGTTCAAGGTTGCTGTGAACTACCACTACACTCCAACCTGGGAGAGAGACTAAGACCCTGTCTCTAAGCAAAGAAGAAGAAAAACAAATTTTGTTGAGCCCACTGTGTGCAATGCAGAGTGTCACCAGGCTTATGTGGCCAGTGCAGGGATGAGGAAGTCTTGGCTCCTTGTTTGGTCTAAAAATTTGCAGCAATGTCTCAGGAGAGACATTATTAGTAGTTTTTGGATAAGCTGGTGCTTTGAGATAGATAAAAGAACAATGTTAAGAACCAAGTGGGGACTAGGGTGGAGATTTTAAGGAGAAGTCAATTTTGATAAGAACCTTGAAAGATGGGTAAGATTTCTGGTCATAAAGATAGGAAAGACCATTTTCCTTTGAGATAGGAGAGCAAAGGAAGGATGAGAAAAGTGGGAGATGGGGCAGGAAAGGTACATTGGGAAAGTTTTGGAGTACTAGGATAAGTGACCTGAACACTATGTATTTATAATTAATTATAATTAATTATATTTTTCTTAACATTTATCAAGCACCAATTATGTTTGGATACTTTTTAATAATAGGAAATCAACTATTTCCTATTAATAATTTTATAGGAACTATTTCCTAATAATAGGAAAACTATTGTTTTTAGAGTTGCTTAGCTTTTCTTCTCATCAAAGATAGCTCTTTTGATAGCCTTCACTTAGGACAGAACTCTTTGCATGTCTAAGGTCTTGACTTTTGTCCTTAGAATTAAACCCTAACAGAAGAAAACCATCTTTTTAAGACATTGACTCATTTCTCAGTTTGATTTTGATGCAGTTTAAGGCACTGCGTAATACAGTCACTTACTCAGGCATTTTCAGCTATATTACCTTCGTAGACTGCTCCTTGGGGCATTGCTTTTTTGCTTCTCTGAAATAAATTCCTAACACGACCACCGTCTAGAAAACAATACTAAACAGCAGTTGCTCTGGGAAAGTTGGAAGAAGTACTGTGTTGTAGGATGTTTCAGAGGGTCTGCTTTTCATTTTTTCTAGCTATGTTGCATAATTCAGGATTCCTCCATACACTTAGTTTCAAAAAGCAATACTGTATGGAAAACAAGTGAATTAAAGTAAATAGAATACACAGTCAGATGACTTTTGGCCTATCTTCATCTTAAAGCTATTCTCTTATGTAGCCTGGTGAGTCTGAATTGACTTGTTTTTAACTCAAGAAACTTGTGTTCGTTTTTATCAACGTGGACTTTGTGCTTTGGTTGGTGATAGCTATTTCAGATTAGTGCTTTAAAAAACTCTTTGTACATGGCAACAAGAATTCAATGTGTGCTTTCAGATGGGGAGGCAGAGAAATTGCCTAGTTTTGGCAGTTTCAAGTGAGCTCATTTTATTTGTTAAATGCCGCATTTTACCCATGTAACTAACTACACATAAAAAGTGAACCCAATATGAGAACCCAACCCTAGTGAGGAAGGATTATCAAACTTTTTGTCGAAGAGTAAAAGGTGTTGTGTTTGAAACTCATGAAGCTACAGTCTGCATGGGGAATATTTCCTGTAGCTTACACTCAGTCTGCTTATTTATGAAGACCAGGCAAATGTCTTATTTCTCAGTAAAACTGTGAGCCTTGGTGGCAGGCATCTGGCTTTGAATGCTGGTTCCTCAGCTCCCTCATATTTAAAATGAGAATAGTTATAATGCATTCTAGGGTTGTCAGAGAGTTAAATGCACTAATCCATGTGACAAACTGAGCCTGCCACATGGTAAGTGCCCAGTAAAAGCAGTTTTCAAAAACGTTCATCTTTTATTTGCAGTTCCCTTGAAACATGGTGGTTACATTGAATATTGAGAATTTCATTACTGCATTCCAGTTTTAATGTGCACTGCTGAGGGACGTTGGGAAGAAGAGTAAAGTATTGTGAAATGTTGTTGTTGTTGCATGAATGTTATTGCAATAAAACCATCAACCAGTATTTAACTATTGAAAGCAATGCCATTTGTTTTTCTCATTTATGTTTTCACCACAAAGAGATAATACTACCCTTGGCCAGGCCCAGTGGCTCATGCTTATAATCCTGGCACTTAGTGATGCCAAGACCATTGAGTGCATGAGACCAGTAGTTCAAGACCAGCCTGGGTGAGATCCCAACTCTACAAAGTAAGAAAAATTAGCCAGGCATGGTGGCATGTGTTTGCAGTCCCAGGTACTTAACTTGGGATGCTGCTGAGGCAGGAGGATTGCTTGAGCTCAGGAGTTGGAGTACTGTCGTTAACATTTTAATATCTTTTTTCCTACAAGTGTTCTGTTTGTTTGTTTTTTGAGACAGAGTGTCACTCAGTCTCCCTGGGTAGGGTACTGTGGTGTCATAGCTCACAGCAACCTCAAACTCTTGGGCTCAAGTGATCCTCTTGCCTCAGCCTCCTGAATAGCTGGGAATACAGGTGCCCACCACAATGCCTGGTCATTTTTCTATTTTTAGTAGTGATGGGGTCGCTTTTGCTCAGACTGGTCTTGAACACCTCAGCTCAAGGACTCCTGCCACCTTCCCCTTCTAGAGTGCTAGGATTACAGAGGTGAGCCATTGCACCCCTGGCCAAAGGCACTTACTTTTTCTTTTTTTGAGACAGAGCCTCAAGCTGTCCCCCTGGGTAGAGTGCTGTGGCATCACAGCTCACAGCAACCTCCAACTCCTGGGCTCAAGCAAGTCTCCTGCTTCAGCCTCCCAAGTAGCTGGGACCATAGGCACTCACCACAATGCCTGGCTATTTTTTGGTTGCAGCCATCATTGTTGTTTGGCAGGCCCGGTCTGGATTCGAACCCACCACCTTAGGTGTATGTGGCTGGCACCTTAGCCACTTGAGCCATAGGCACCGAGCCTCTTAAATTTTTTAAAGTGAAGAAAAATTTATTAATAAGAAAAATGCAAATGGAACATCAAGATACCAGCTTTTGCCTTACTAATTAGCAAAATTCATTGTTGGCCTGGGAATGAGGAGATGGGAGCTATCACTGCTGGTGAGAATTGATGGCACCATGATAGTTCACAGCAACCTCAAACTTCTGGGCTCAAGCAATCCTTTTGCCTCAGCCTCCTGAGTAGCTAGGACTACAGGTGCCTATGACAATACCCTGTTAATTTTTCTATTTTCAGTAGAGATAGGGTGTCCCTCTTGCTCAAGGTAGTCTCAAACTCCTGAACTCAAGTGATTTTCCTACCTAGGTCCTGGATTACAGGGGTGAAGCATTGCACCCTGCCTAAAGTACTTTTATTTGGGATTCTTGTGATTATACTTCTAGTCATCTTTCCTGAAGACATGATCTAATCAAGACTAAGAGTTGTTCATCAAAGTATGATTCATGCCAGAAAAATATTAGAAATGGTTCGAATATTCAACAAAAAGGAGAATAGTTAAATTAATTTTGATGTATTATCCAAATGATGAAATATTATATAGCTATTAGAATGATGCTTTCAAAACATAATTAATAATGGAAAAGTTCTTAGAAAATGATGTACATTGTATATGTATGTATATAGTATCATACCAATTTTTATAAACAGTGTATTAGCATATAAAATTTTTAGAAGACTAAGGAGAAGCAAAATAAAATGTTTTCATATTTTTTCAACATTTCTTCAATGAGCATTTATTCTACATAATCAGAAGAAGCAGCCAATAAACCTTAATATAACATAATGTTTAAACAAGTGGCCCAAAGAGACTCACGTCAGATGGCCGGAGTTTTATTATATGGATCACAACATACGTTATCCTTAATGGAAAAATTATTTGATTACGTTTAACAATACTTATTTTATCTAGGGGACCTTCATAAAATTGAAATATTTCATATAGGCAAATTTTCCCATTTAATTGAGCACAACGAAGTCCTGAGAGCTCAAATCTGAAATCCCATGGTCAGTTTAAGTGAACTTTGGCACAATTTCATCAATTCTATGAAAATACTTCTGCAGTGCTTAAATAATGATGTAAGTAAAATGGGAAGAGGACTAAATGAGTAGTTTTAAAAGGGGAAACTTTTAAAAATGGAAAAGAGAAAACCTCCCTGCCCTTGAATTTTTCCCCGTCACCACCACCCGCTTCCTTGGCCTAGCTGGAATGCACAGTGATATTAAGTGGTGCTTTTCCCTTTGACTAACTCTCTCTGTGAAAGTTCAGATAGCCATCTAGTGGAAAGAAGACTCTTGAAGAATGATTTTCCTCTAGACATCCAATATCATGTTTGTTCAGTTGGCTTGTCCAAACAATTTTTCTGTGTTTTCACCAGAGTAGTATCAACTTAGCATGAAGATTAAAGCTGTTCTCCATCTGCTTTATCTGACGTTCTTAATTAGAACCTGATGACAGAAATCAACTTTGATTCAAGGCTGATTGTTCCCGGAGTATCTCATTATTATTGTAGATTTTTGTTCTTTTTTTTTTTCCCATTAACCACATTGATTCTGAGCACCTATGTAGTAGAAGTGTAGAGGAAAATAGAGAAATAATTTTCTTCATCTAAACATTTATTCAGCTTCTGCTCTGCTAGATGCTGTCAGGCATACTAGGTTGCTTAAAGTCTGGCAGAGAAGATAAAGCATGCACAGAAATAACCTTATTAC
This sequence comes from Galagoides demidoff, assembly GCA_963574575.1. Classification (NCBI taxonomy): domain Eukaryota; kingdom Metazoa; phylum Chordata; class Mammalia; order Primates; family Galagidae; genus Galagoides; species Galagoides demidoff. Next base: position 3,712 of record CAUYQV010149757.1, on the reverse strand, counting down.
AAATATGAGGCGTGGTAAGTGTTCAAAGGGACAGGCACAAAGTGTGTGGAAGTTCAGAGGAGCAATTGTTTCTGGTCACGGAATCATGTTTTTGAGTTTTCTTTTAGAAATTAACAAGTGAGATCCTTGTTTATATGCTTTATTTTACTTAAGGAAAAATGAATGGAAAAGGCAAATGTTTATATACCAGTCATTTAGGCAAATGGACTTCAGAGTGGCTTAATGGTTTTCAAAATAGTCTATAAATATTTATGGAGACTACCTTCAAGGAGTTAGCAGTGTATCAACTGTAATGAAATGTAATTTCATGCATAAAGTGATGTTAAAATGATTTGTAGAAATACTCAGTTGATAGGGCCATTTAGAATGTAGAAATCAAAAGTAGTCTTGCTGTCAGGTGACCTCTAATGAATCAATTGAAAGAGCGATTATAATACTCAACTGGACAAGCTACTCAGCCTAGGAGGTGCTGTGATACAGTAGGAAAAACATAAGCTTTGGCTCTGCTACTTGTGGCTTTGGGCCTTGGTTAAATTTTATTTTACCTTTCTGTTCCTCAGAACCTCATAGGATTGTAGTTAGGATTAAATGAGATATATGTTTAAACCACCTCATAGGGTTTTGTTAGGAGTAAATGAGATGTATAAGTTGCTGCAGTTTGAATGTATCCCTTCCAAAATTCAGGTGTTGAAAAAATGGCCAGTGTGCTGCTATTAAGAGGTGGGGCCTTTAAGAGGGGTGGGGCTTTTAAGAGGAGGTGGAGCTTTTAAGAGGTGATAAAGGCCCCAGGGCTCCTCGTACATGAATGTGACTGAAGCTCTTGTAAAAGAGGCCTCATGCTTTTGGTTCTTCTGCCCTTCTGCCCCTCTAGAAGATGCAGGGACAGGTGCCATCTTTGAGGCAGAGACCGTTCCCCTCACTAGACATCTGACCTGCTGGTGCCTTGATCTTGGACTGCCCGGCCTCTTGGATTTACGAGACATCAATTGCTGTTCTTTATAAATTACCTAATCTGTGGTATTCTGGTATAGCTGCACAAAGAGGACCAAGACATATATAAAGCACCCGACACACACCTCTCAGTAAATGTTTTTCCCTCACTCTATCTGTGCTTGTTTGAAGGATCTGCCAGTAACAATGAAAAGTTTAAAATGCTCTCAATATTTTTTTTCCTCTCTCATATTGGGACGGTTTATATTTACTTAATAAAAGCACAGATGTTTAATATAGATGTGTAATTGTTTGCAAGTCTGAGTCAGAAGAGGGAAATCAGTTTACCCTGCTTACAGTTTTGCGTCTCCTTCCAGCAGCGTAATCGGTTCAGACTGTTTTCAGTAGTTAATACTTACTGTTTCACTCAAAACTGAACTTACAATCTGAGAGATTTCTTGGTTGAAGATTACTGGTAGATCCTTTTAAATCCCCTATTAGCATCTGTTTCATGGTTTTAAAGCTTATTTTTCTAAAGTCTTGAGTCAGCTTCTTTATCCTTATCAGTATTTGGCCTTTATGTACTCTATCTCCGTGAATCATTTTTGGGAGGGTTAAATTCCACCTGATGCAAATGGTGATTTCAAAAATAAATTGTGTTGTCCTACCTTTCTTGAAAATAAGAGCTTCTGAAAATAATTTTCAGAAGTCACTTATTTTAGAAGTAGAAAAATGAATGTTCAGCATTTGAGAAGTTGTAGGCTTTTGTTAATGTTTCTAAGTTTCAAGGCTTCTCTTGTCCCTGTTCTCTGTTTAGGCAAGAATGGCCAGTAATTCTGAAGATAAAAGATGGCCTTTGTCATAGCTGAGGGTCCTCATCTTAACCAGGATTTTACCAGAAAGTCTTCTAGAAATTATATTCTTTCCAGTTTGGGAATTTTATGCTGGTTGAAATTTGGCTTTGGTTGAGGTATATTTTCTTGTGTCTGGCTAAGTTTCACTGTCTTTTCAACTTGCAGATTTTATATTTAGTTGTCAAAAGTTTGCTTGTGCTCAATACTGAAATATGGTTTGTGATTTCTGCACTTGTCTGATGGAACTGGAAAAATCTGGAATGAATCAACTAGAAATGTTTTCTGGAAAATTGGAGGAATGGGTGGTGTGAATTTTAGAGGTTTCGATTTTTGCTATTGTTCATGCTAATGTTGAAAAGGATGCATATTCCTTGTAGATTTTGTGATTCAATATTACAACTATTCAGAGTGACTGCTATATGTAGTAGGTGTAATAAAGGATAGATTGGCTCACACCTGTAATCCTAGCACTCTGGGGAGGGGATTGCCTAAGGCCAGGAGTTCAAGACCAACCTGTGCACCATAATGGTGCCCTTTATTTACAAAAAATACCAAACTTAGCCAGGCATGGTGGTGGGTGCATGTAGTTACAGCTACTCGGGAGGCTTAGGCAGGGGGATTGCTTGAACCCAGGAGTTTGAGGTTGCTATGAGCCATGCTCAGGCCACTACCCTCATGCCCAGGTAACAGAAAGAGACAGAGTCTCAAGAAAAAAAAGAATAAAGAATAGGTAGATGAATAATGCACAGTGTTTTCCTCGAGGAATTTATCACAGAATTACGAAATTAGGAGTAAAGGAGATTAAGATGAATGTGCTGAGCGCAAAGCACTAGAGTGTTGAAGACACAGTCTCCTTGAGAGTGAGGTGGGATGAGAAGCAGGGCAGGATATGGGTGGGGCAAAACTTCTAGATGTAGGTGCTCAGTTAAGGAGGCCTTCTAGGTATAACCAAAGTGAAGGCACAGAATCACAGAAGTGTCTGAAAGGATGCAGAGAGCTGTGAGCAGTCTAGTAGATCCATGAGGCCCTCTGGGGTCCCCTTCCTCCTTCTATAAAGCAGTTTTATTGAGGTATAATTTACATACCATAAAATCCACCCATTTAAGTATACAATCCAATGATTTTTAAAGTAAATTTATGGAGTTGTGTAACCAGCACCCCAGCCTACTTTAGAACACTTGCTTTGTTCTCAGAAGTTTCCTCTTTCTGATTTACAGTCATTCTCCACGTTCATCTCCAGCCCCAGGTGCAACCACTGATGGGCTTTCCGTCTTTATAGATTTGCCTTTTCTAGGAATTTCATATAAAAGAATCCTATAGTAGATAGTCTTTCACTTCTGGCTCCTTTCACTTAGGCTACTGTTTCTGAGGCTCAGCCATGTTATAACATGTATCAGTAGTTTGTTCCTTGTCACTGATTGTGTTCTATTCTGTGGATAAGACACATTCTGTAAGCCATTTGCTAGCTGATGGACATTTGTATTGCTTGCAGGTGTAGGGCTTTTATGAATAATGCTCCTATGTCTTTGTCAGCAAATGTCTTTGTGTGGACATATGTTTTCATTTCTCTTAGGGAGATACTTAAGAGTGGACTTGCTACGTCGTACAGTAAGTATATAGGTATTCAACTTTTCAAGAAATGGCCAAACTGTTCTTCAAAGTGGCTGTACCATTTGATAAACCAGCAACAGTTGAAGGTTTTGACTTTTTTACATCTTTTTCAACACTTAGAATGTGTATTGCTAGTGTTCTATGTGATAAACTGTTCTGGTGGGAGTGTAGTGATATCTTTTTTTTTTGAGACGGAGCCTCAAGCTATCCCCCTGGGTAGAGTGCCATGGCATCACAGCTCATAGCAACCTCCAACTCCTGGGCTCAAGCGAGTCTCCTGCCTCCGCCTCCCAAGTAGCTGGGACCACAGGCACCCG
>CAUYQV010149753.1:0-37890 GCA_963574575.1 Galagoides demidoff | reverse complement strand
ATTATATATTGGTTTCATAGTAGGGCTGAGTACATTGGATACTTTTTTCTTCCATTCTTGAGATACTTTGCTAAGAAGAATATGTTCCAGCTCCATCCATGTAAACATAAAAGAGGTAAAGTCTCCATCTTTTTTAAGGCTGCATAATATATTCCACAGTATACATGTATCAGATCAACATTTCTTTTAAAGGGTGTGGGTTATCAGCTCACTGAGATGAAAAGATAATAGACATTGCTTGGATTTTTCATCACTTGAGTCATGGCTTCTGTGCCTGTGGCCAGCAGCTTGAGAACATGGCTATGAATCTGAACTGTTGGCATGTCCAGATGTCTGATAAGGGGATGGCAGTGAGCCCCAAACAGGCTCCTACAGAAGCCAACTGCCCTGAGGAGGTTGATGGAAATCACCCTGCAGTGCTCTGTGTGTGTGTGTCTGGTGGGGCTGGGGGCACAGTGGATGTGACTTACTGAAAGGGGAAGCCCAAATGCCAAGGAGATTTTTGCCCCAACTCTGGCAGGGTGCTGCTGTTCACAGGGCCTCCCCAAGGCTCATGCTGGAGGAGGGAGAAGCAGCCCACTGTGGGGGGAAGTGAAGGCTGGAGTTTCTATTCACAGCTAGTTCTAATCTGAAGATCGAGGGCGGCAACAGCACAGCAGAGGAAAGGTGCGGTGACTCAGGACACCTTGGGATGTGAGCTGCCCCTACCACTGAGGGCGTGGGGGGCTCAGCACAGAAGAAAGGGTGCTCTGCCCTCAGCCTGCAGTGCTGCAGTCAAGTGACCTAGTGAAGTAGAGTTACGGCTTTTATTATTAATAACTAATTTTAACTGAACTAAACCTCCCAGAGAGAAACCGTAAATTAGGGATTATACTAAAAAAGGGATAGCTCAGAGGTGACTGACAATTCACTTCAGTTAATTCATGGCTGATCTGAACAATTGATAGGCTGCATTTCAGAGTAAAAATGATAATCTATCTAACCACGTAAGATAAATCAGCCCCTCCAAATTAAAAATGATTAATGAAAGCATTTCAAAGATAGTAAATTTTTATCCAGTATCATTATTGATGAACCACACACAAAGCATTTGTTGTTCATTGAGACAGTGTAAATGCTTTCAGCCCTAACTAGACATCTTAAACTTTTGCTTAGTTTCTCTATATCCTTTTTAAAGATGAAAGATGTCTTTTAGAAAATATCCTTATATTAATGCAAGAGTATGAGTTAATAATTTATAAATACGTAGACACGTACTCAGAACGCATGCTCAGAAAGTTCTTTCCTGGTAGGAGTGAGTGAGAAGAGACAATGTCAGGGGTTGACAGGGTGTGATGGGTAACGCTGTTACCCTGCTCTTCCTTCCTGAACCTGCAGGAGACCACACTTGCCAGGCCCCACCTATTTGGGAGGAGCCCGGTGACAGCTCCGCGAAGAGCTGAGAGCAGAATGGAAGGTGCATGTGGTCCTGGCACAAGGCCCTGCTGCCTCTCCCTGGTTGGTGGAGGAGGCCTCAGATGCAGAGCCAGGACTGAAGGTCGAAGCAGCCTGACTCACTGAAGCACCACCAAAGGTGCCCAGAAATGAGCAAGCAAAAATGAAATGGCTGTTTTATTTCAAATGGTTGTTTGTTACTATGGCATACTTGCCCACAGGCTGTTGAGAACATGCTCAGATGGACAAGCCTGGCCCTGGTGTCCCAGGGGGCTTGCTTGGCCTGCAGTCCACTGAGCAGGCCGCGCAGAGCAGCCTTGAGCACTGAGAGACAGGTGCAGCTGAGAGCCTCTGGACTAATGGGACAAATGAGGAAGCAGTGACCTCTGGTAAATGGGGACACAGCTGGGAACTGCCTTCTCATTCAGGGCTGTTAACTGTTCTTCAGTGCGTGGGAGACGTGTGGGCTGACACATCAGGAGGTACCATACAGCAGGAACCCGCTACGCTCCAGCTCCTGCTGTGTGATGATAAGGGCCGCAGTGCAGTCATGAGTTAGTGGTTTGCACTCAAGTGGCTCATCTCAGATATGGAGTAGCTTTTGTGGTGGGACCTGCTAAGAGTGCCCTCATGGATGTCATGACCAAGTGGCTGCTCTGGGGCAGGTGACTTCAGCATTGCTCATTGTCAGGGCTAAGCAGGAGAGAGATCAGTGTTGCAGATGAACTGTACCCTTAGGTAAATGACACTACCACAGGCTGTGGGTATCAGTGAAAGGGTCAGATTGCCCCAGTGAGATAGAACATGGAATGATTTCATTTGGCTGTTTCTTCGTTTTCAGACATGTTCAATTTCACACCATTTTGAGCCTTGATTCTGGGCACCAGCACTCCGCACACCTCCCTAGTTAATTTCTTCTCCATTGCTTGTGATTTTACCTTTGGTTTTGTCATCTCTTCACAGATAGGTAACACCCAACAGAGGCCAGCAGGCTTGGTGACTACCTGTGTGCAGAGGCTTTATCATCTGATGCACATGCTAAATTACGCAGGGCAGGTTAGGAGTTAGTGACTTTCAGCTAAAGACTGAATGTCATTTTCACTTTGAGAGAAGAACAAGACTAGGTTAAGTTTGGATCTGGAGTTTCTGGAACATACAGAGGCCATTTTCCAGAAGGAATCTTTTGACTAAACCAACAGATAAGAGCATTTTCTCAGCTCATTGAGGGCTCTACCAGGTACCAGGACCTGGAGTTGTAATTTAGTTTCTGAGAGTTTGTGGGTCTGCTTGCCACCTGCTGGTCCTGCCACCCCGTTTGTTATGGAGACTGACAGGGTGCCATTCTTGCCTTACTGAGTGCTTCTGCCGGGGGCTGGATGGCTCCAGATGTCCAGGAACCTACTCAAAGTGGACTCTTTAGGCTTCCTGCCCTTGGGAATGTAGCATGTTGGTGACCTGTGGAGGCGATCACTCAGCCTGCCCTGAGTAAAGCTTACTCTTCATACTTCATTTTAAAGATTAAGGTACCAATTTTCTCCTTAAAAAAATACATTACATTTTTAAACCCTTTCTCAGTGCTTTTTTCTGGTTCTCCAAAGTCCTGACCAGCCGGTTTCCTAACTGGTGTTGATGCCAGACAGCAGGGGCTAGGAGAGGAGTGGCTGGAAAGCAGAGGACAGGCTGGGGAATGACATATCTTTCTGACTTTCCCTCACTCAGGTCTGGGTGCCTACCTCCTTCTTGGCTGGAAAGATGCTTTGATTTGTGTCAGACAATCATCTGCACAGCTGTAACAGCTGCTCAGTGAAGGCTTATGCTGTGACTCCCCGAGTCAATAGTTAATGAACAATAATGTCACCAATAAAATAATATCAGTAGTCACAAAACCCATCCCCCTGTAGACAATTTCCTTGGCCGTACCTACAATAGGAACCTGAGGGCTTGCCTGGCCACCCGGAGCAACGACACATTCACAATTGCTCTTCCCAGGAAGCACTTTTCCTGATGTCCACGGAGGTTCACCTGCCCCAGAGTCTACGGGGGAAGTAGCTAAAGCCCCAGGGCCTGCCTGGCTGCCTCTGTAGAAGTCCACCTGCCTAGGGATAAGAGGCTGAGGCCCCAGGGCCTCCCTGGCTGCCTCTGGGTGAATTCCCAGGGCTGCCCTATGATGAGTTGCCACAGTATATAGAGAGGGCAGTGTCTGTCCCCTCCCTGAAGTTTTTCTGTTTCACAAGGACTCCTTCTGATGTGTACCACCTTCTCCTACCACATAATTCAGTGTCTCCCTAGTCACTGCTGGTACCAGGGAACACCTGCCTGTGTGGAAATGTATCCTCTTTGCTGACAGGGCTCCTGGAAGACCCCTCCTTCAAATAGTTAGGCTGTGACTATCTGCAAGAGAAAGGTGGGCTGTGGTAGAAGTAGCTGCAGTCCTCTTCGGGGAGAATGTGCCTTCATGCCATTAGTAACAAGGTCATGTTAGGCAGGTCACAGCAAGAGAGCCATAGCCTTCTCAACAGGGACATGTGGTGCTACTGGTGGGGCACTCCAGCGTGTGCCCAGGAGTAGAGGTTTTTCCAGTACCCTGAAGAAGAAGTATTGTTTTCTTGTGAGCCAGAGGCTGGGAGGCTCCCTTGTCTCCCTTCCACCAGGCCAGCACATCCTCATGTGATAGCTGGTGTCTACTGTTGAGGGTAAGGACTCTCCAGGTCTCTCACTGGCCTCAGGGTGGCTGTCATTCTGGCCTGCTGACACCTCTAACTTTCATCTATTCCTTCGTACAAGCTGCTTTTCTGAGAATCTCCATGAGTATCAGTCTTAAGTTTATATAGGTGCAAGTGGCATGTGGTTGGGGGGTTCCTGCTGATAATACCACTTTACATTCATCTCCAGAGGTTGTTCTTTTTGTTTTGAGTGGCCATATTTGGTGGTCAACATTTTACTCCCACTAAATGAACAACTTGTTCTAAGTCCATTGAACAGACCAAGATTCATTCAACTGATGCCCATTTGAATCAGTTTTTAAGGCCCCTGGGCCCTATGGAGACATATCTCATGCCAAGATCAGGTTCTTTGTTGTGATGATGTTTTCTTTTAGAAATTGTTCCTTTATATTTTATAAAAATCAAGGTCAGAGATGATGTTTTCTAAAATATATAAAGGAAAGGACCATCAATTTGAACTTGAAAATTTTAAAATGTATTTTAAAATGGAGCCAATGGGCTGGGTGTGGTGGCTCACACCTGTAATTCCAGCACTTTGGGAATTCAAGGTGGGAGGATTGCTTGAGGTCAGGAGTTCAAGACAAGCCTGAGCAACATAGCAAATCCCCTCATCTCTATAAAACATAAAAAAATTATAATAGCTGGGTGTGGTGGCACAGGGCTGTATTCCCAGCTACTCTAGAGGATCATTTGAAGCCCTGGAGGTTGAGGTTGCTGTGAGGTATGGGATGCCACTGCACTATACTCTAAGTCCAGGCAGATCAAGATGCTGTCTCAAAAAAAGAGGGAAAAAAAGTAAGCTATAATTTTTCTAGGCATAAAGGCTATTAATAAATGCTTACCTACCCTGAAACCTTATAGCAGGTGGCTCCCTCAAGCTAAGTTGCATGAAGACCTGCTGGGACATATTATGAAGGAATTATGTACGTCTTCGTCCCTCTGTCCCTCAGGTAGGGCTAGTGTCTGTCTCTAATGGTCCTATGTCCCTTGCTCTCCCAGCTTGCCACATTCTGGAATGCTGTGATGGGCTGGCCCAAGATGTTATTGGCTCCATTGGACAAGCCTTTGAGCTCCGGTTTAAGCAGTATTTGCAGTGTCCTACCAAAATCCCTGCACTCCAGGATCGGTGAGTAGTACTGTGACACCATTCATAGCAGCCTATCTGAGTTTTGTGACCTTTCCTCTTCAGCCCTTCTGAACTGTACTCTGGACAGGTGCAATGAATCACAGGGCTTCCTGGCCATGGAGATGCCTGGTCGGAGCTGGGCTGTGGCACAGGAAACCAACAGATGGAAACCAACATATGGATGACGCTTTGAATGTGTAGAAAAACATTTTCTTGAAACTATAGTGATGGTAGCTAAGGTTACAGAAAAGCTACTTCATTATAATTTTTCATTCTGTTTCCTCTGCAACCATGTGATGCTCCCATATGTTACCTCCTCGGGTCTGTCTCACTGTTCTATGCATCCTGCTGTCCCTGTCCTCAAGATTAGCCAAAGTTAGGCTGCAAGAGCCCCCCCTTTGCAACTGAACTGCTTTGTAGTTTGTTTACCTTCTGTGTAGCCCTGGGCAAGTTCCATCAATTCTCTGGGGCTCAGCAGCTTTGTGAAACAGGAATAATAGTTGGCCTGACAGTTTTCTAAAGTGTTAAATGAAATGGTGAATGTGAACAGGAATTGTGAGATATTCATTTTATTATGAAAAATGTTCAGGTTCTACCACTGAATTTCCTCAGACATAAGAATATTCTATGTAGCATAAAGCCTTAAAAAAATAATATGGGGCATGTTGGTCATTTGATATTCTGTCCTTGATTGAACTTGCATAATGAAAATCTCTTATAATGATGTGTTCACTGTAAGCAAAACTTTACTTCCTAATTTACCTTTTACTTTTTTCCAATTTCTAAAGTCACATTTTGTGACTTAGTCATGAATTCAGTGTCGATCTTTAGCTTGGTTATTATGAAGCCTTCTTTCCTCTCTTTTCTCAGTTTTTACCTTTCCTAAAAGAGATTTCTCATTTTTTTTCCTCATTCCATGGAAAATTCCCTTTAAGACATTCATTACAGAGGAGCCTGCAAAGGACTCACTTTTCCCAGCTTGCTAGAAACTTCAGCAAGCTGGGACATGAACATGGTGTGTAAGGAGAGTTAGAGGCGGAAGGTGGCAGCAACATGAAGGCCCTTGGTAGGAGAGTAGGGAGACACATTTTCTATTTTATAGGTAATGGGACATAAAAGTTAAACAGAATTCATCAGTACACAGGATAAATCTCACACTTTATAATGGAATGGAAAAGAATATTGCAAAAAATATGAACCATTTATGAACATTTAAAAAACATGTAAATCATAAATACAGAGGGTGCCAAAAAATGGATACACATTTTAAGAAAGGGATAAATGTTTTAAAATTGTGATATCTAAACCACGTTTGACTTCTGCAATTACAAGAGATACAGTGACAATATATAAGATAACAAATATTATTGGTACATATTAAGTACTACAATTTTAATACAACTTTTTTCCTTATTTAAAATGTATATATATTTTTGATACCCTCTATAAATGAGTGGTTTATAAATGGTTTATGGACAAGTACAGGTGTAGAAAGAGTATAAAAATATGCTGAATATTATACACCAACTTTAGGATACCTGAGGAGGGGCAGGTGGGGGGTGTGGGCTTGGCTTGTTGGTCCAGAAGGTTTTCCCCCTAACATTTTGCAATGAAAATGTTCCAACATACACAAAGAACTTATGGTGAGCACCTCTGTATTCACCATCTAGATTGTATCATTAACATTTTACTGTTAATATCATTTATCTTTCTATCCACCTAAAGAAAGTTTGACAAATTTTATGTCATTTAAGAAAGGAAGCATGTAATATTGCAAAAATTTTAACACATTTTAGCATCTTGGTAGTGGATGGATAGGTACCTTTCATGTTAATTATTATGCTTCCCTATATTTGAAATTTTGCATAAAGTCAAATACATACTATTAAAATTATATGTACAAAACTGAGTGGGGAAAGTTAATTTAAGTACAGTGCTCTTCTGGCAGTATACTTAAGGTATTGAGTTCTGTATATATTTCTATATAATAAAGTTTGAAGGACTTCTGGGGGAAAGAAAATGAGTAGCTGGGATCTTATCTGTGGAGAAAGATGTCAACTCCAAATGCAAGTATCAACATTGTTTCTAAAACAGACCAGTAACAGGGGCCCCTGCCTGTAGCTTCCTACTGTGTTGAGTGCGCTGACGTCCTCCTCACCTTGTCCAGTAATCTCTCCCTGTGTCCAGTGGGCAGGTCTGAGAGCAGGAGTGAGGGTGACCCTCTCTGGGATTGCTCTGTTCCTCCAGTTGAGGCAGAGAGAACCCACCCTACATGCACCAGTTTCTCTGGGCCCAAGCTGTGCCAACCCTCTTCTTCTGTTTTTCAGAAGAGTTTGTATTTTACCAGGAAGCCATGTGATCCTAGGCTTTCCTCGCAACTTAAGTTTTTTGATCACTAATTCAGTCTCTATTTATCATACTTTTATTCAGATTTTCTATCTCTTCTTGAGTCAGTTTTGATAGTTTGAATCTTTCTGGGAATTTCTCCATTCATCTAATTTGTTGGCATATAGTTTTTCATAGTTTCTTTTCATAATCCTTTAAATTTCCATGTGGTTGGTAGCAAATCTCCTCTTTCATTCCTAATTTTTATAATTTCAGTTCTAGCCTTTTTCCTCATCTGTCTAGCTAGGAATTGAACAATTTTGTTGATATTTCTAAGAATCAACTCTCAGTCTTCTGAATTTTCTCTATTATTTTTCTACTTTCTATTTATTTCCACTTTTTCTTCCTTCTGCTTTTGTTTAGTTTGCTCTTCTTTTTCTAGTTTCTTAAGGTAGAAGTTCATATATTAGTTTGAGATCTTTCTTCTTCTATTGTATAGGTATTATTATTATTTTTTCCAACAGAATCTCACTTGGTCACCCAGGCTGGAGTGCAATGGTGCAATTAGATTTCACTGCTACCTCAAACTCCTGGGCTCAAGTGACCCTCCCACCTCAGCCTCCCAACTAGCTAGGACAACAGGTGTGCACAGCCACATCTAGCTAACTTTTAAAATTTTTTGTAGAGATAGCACCTTGTTATGTTTCCCAGGCTAGACTTAAACTCTTGGCCTCAAGTGATCCTCCCACTTCAGCCTCTCAAAGTGCTGAGATTACAGATGTGAACCATTGTGCCTGGCCAAATGTTTACACTGTACAATAAAAGTACTTCTTTTGCTTTGTCTCATAAATTTTGGTATGTTGTTTTTGTTTTCAATCATTTAAAAATATTTTCTAATTTCCCTTGTGATCTCTTTTTTGACCCTTTTTTTAAAATTTAGAAATATGTTGTTTAATTTCTATTTACTTGTGATTTCCTCAAAATTCCTTCTAATATTGATTTCTACTTTGATTCCATTATGTTTTGAAAAATGCTTTATCTGATTTCATTTTTTTTAAGCTTGTTTTATGGCTTACCATATGGTCTATCATGGAGAATATTCCATATGCACTTGAGAAAAATTTTTATTCTGCTGTTGTTGAATACAGTGTTCTATACATGTCTGTTAGGTCTCAATTTATTGAGTTGTTAAGTCTTCTAGTTCACAATCTTCTGTCTAGTTGTTCTATTATTGAAAGTGGCATATTAATCTGTCTAACTATTATTGCTGAATTGTCAATTTCTCCCTTTGGTTTTACTAGATTTTGCTTCATGTACTTTGGAGTCTATTGTGAGATACCTACATATTTATATAGTAGAACCTCTGTAGGTTGAGTCCCTCACCCAAGGGATTATAACAAACTGGTCAAAATATGGAAGTGGTCAACATAAGGAACTAGGCCTACTGTACATTGAGTACATATGGCACATGTCCACTCTATGAAAATTAGGTTAACTTAAGGAGGTTATCATTGTAGGGAGGAGGTCAACTATGGAGGTTCTACTATAAGTGTTATATCTTCCTGATGGACTACCCTTGTATCATTATAAAACTATCTTCCTTACTTTTGTAAAAATTTTGTCTCAAAATCTATTTTGGCTAATATTTGTACAGCCAATCCTGCTATCTTGTGTTACTGTTTGCATGAAATGTCTTTTTACATACTTTAAATCTATAGTGTGTCTTTTAGAGGAAGCATGTAGTCAGACCATTCTATAATTCATCCTTCCAATTTTGCCTTTTAGTTGGAGTGTTTACTGCATTTCCATTTAATGTAATTATTTCCATAAGGATTTTTTTCCTTGCCATTTTGCTACTTTTTCTATACATTTTATTTCATTTTTATTGTTTTATCGCTCCATTAATACTTCCTTTGCTGTTAAATAAATATTTTTTAATATTTTTTAACTCCTTTGTTGTTTATTTTACTATTTTTAAAAGTAATTTTCTCAGTGGTTACCCTGAGGAATATGGTTTTCCTCTTAATTTATAACAATTTAGTTAAGATTGATACCACCTTTATTTTAATGATATACAAAAGCTTTGCTCCTCTGTAGCTTCATTCTTCCATTCTCCTTTGTGCTATTGTTGTCATGCAAATTACATCTTTATACATTAGGTGCCTTTTGGCACAGATTATTTCTTCATTTAGTTGTCTTTTAGAGGGGTGACATAAAAGAGTTACAAGAAAAACTACATTTATATTATCTTTTATATTTGCCTATGTTGCTAACTATACCATTATTCTCTATTTCTTCATGTTGGTATGAATTATTATTCACTGACCTTTCATTTCAGCCTAAAGTACTTTTAGTATTTTTTACAGGGTCGTTTTGTTAGCAATAAATTTTCTTCATTTGTATTTATTTGAGAATATATTAATGTCTGCTTCATTTTTGAAGGATAGTTTTATGGATATAAAGTTCTTGGTAGACAGTTTTTCCCTCAACACATGGAATATGTCATTCCATGCCTTTGACTTCCATTGTTTCTGATAGGAGATTGGCTGTTAATATTATTGAGGAGCCCTTGTATATGATGAGTGACTTCTCACTTTCTGTATTCAAGACTTTCTCTTTCTGTTTTTCTTTGGCTTTAAACAATTTAATTATGATGTGTGAATCTCTGAGTTTATCTCAACTTGAGTTTTTTTTAACATGTTAGATGTATAGATCAATTTTTAAAAATAAGATATGGGAAGTTTCCAGCCATTATTTCAGGCTTGTACTTTTCAGTGCCCTTTCTCCTCAGGGTACTATATTATGTGTATGTTTGGTTTAATGGTGTCATATAGGTCTCTGGGTTTCTTTTCAATTTTAGTAATTTTTTTTTCCTGTTCCTTACACTGGATAATCTCAATTGACCTATCATTCTTTCTTCTGTCTACTCAAACCTAAAGAACTTCAAGCTAATTTTTTATTTTAGTTATTTGAATTTTTAACTCTATAATTTCTGTATGCTTCTTTTATTATTATTATTTCAGTATCCATATTGATACTCCTTGTTTGGTGAGGTGATATTCTTCTGTTTAGAGTTTTATGCATGGCTTTTTTTAGTTCTTTGGTTAATTTAGAGTCTTTGTTTAGTTAGTACAAAGTCTGAGTTTCCTCAGGGATAGTTAATTAATTGTTTCTTTACTATATATAAGCCATACTTTAGTATGTCTTTTCATGTCTCATTTCTTTTTCAAAAACTGGAAATTTTAAATAATATAATGTGGCAACTCTGGAAATAAGATTTCTTTCTTCCTCGGAAATTGTTGCTACTCCTATTTGTTTTGAGAGGTTGTTTGTTTTAGTGGTTTTCTAAACGAATTCTGTAAAGTCTGTATTCTTTGGCAGATTTGTCCACTGATGCCCCTGTTTGGTTTGCTTATTGGTCAGCTAATGATTGGGGAGATATTTTCTTAAATGCTTGGAACTAGGAAGTCTCTTAGTCTTTTCTGAGGGGCTCTGTTCATTGTGTTGGGGTTCTTCTTCAACAGTTAGCCAGGCAGTTGCCAACTCTGCCCTGGCCTTCACTTTATTCTTTGGCACAGCTTCAAGGTCAGTCAGAGGTGAGAGCTTACAATCTTCTTAAATCTATTCTAAGCAGCCACACAACTCTGGGCATGAACACAGCCTGTGTCCTTCTAGATTCCCGGAGATATGTCAGAGCTTATTAAAGTTCTCATTAACATATTATTTCCAAGCTTTTTCTTTTAAGCTTTTTGATTAACCCAAATGTTTTCGGTTTGACCCAAATATTGCCCTCTGCCTCAGTGAGCCACAACGTTAAACACTTGTATCTAATTGTTTTTGACAAATGGCTCCTGGAGAAGAGACATTTTGCCTTGAGCAAGCTCCAAATCAGGTCAGGCCAAGTAAAGACAGCCTTGGGAGTTGGATCTTCCAAGGAACCAACAGACATGTCAAATAATGATAGTTCTCTAGGACTGGGGCTTTGGTGGACCCTCAGTGCTGCTCTGCCCCTACTGTGACTTCTAGGCTGCTGATGTGAAATCACAGTGATATCTCTGCTATCAGAGATGAAAATTCAAGGCTTTCAGAGATGAAAACTGGGCCATTTAAAATCCCACAGAGATAATATTCTTACAGCTATTTGCTTATTTTTTAAAAATAAATACCCCCACCCCCTGAGTTAATGTAGATTCTGGTTAATTCTGAATTCTGAAAACGTTGAATCTGGCAAAAGTGGGTTTTTTGGTTTTGGTTTTTGGCCAGTTTTCTTGTTGCTTTTATGGAAGATAGAATATTCAGATGTCCTGTCTTTGCCATTTCCCTTGATATCGCTACGTCTCTATTTTAAAATTATTTTGTTTTGGATAAATTTCATGACACTGAAATGTTTGCCTATACCTTGAGGATTTGTTGGCCAAGGCAGCTGTCCTTGAGTATAATTTCTTTCTTAATCAAAATGTATTTTATAAAAGAAGCTCATTTAAACATGACTCCAGTCTTCCTGTATGTGCAACTTTGAATAAAGCAGGACTATTTGCCTAAACCATTAACCTGCTTTTTTATCTATGCCTAAGACCTAGATGGTTAAAGAGAATTGACTAAACTCTTTTCTTGGTATTAGGTACTAATATCAGATTTGTTCTTTTTCCCTGCAAGCTCAACTTTTGGCTAAAGCACTGGAAAATTCTCTTTTAACAGAATGCAGAGTCTGGATGAACCATGGACGGAAGAGGAGGGGGATGGCTCAGACCATCCCTACTACAACAGCATTCCCAGCAAGATACCTCCTCCAGGGGGGTTTCTTGATGCTCGACTGAAAACCAGACCTCATGCCCCTGACACAGCCCAGGTGAGTCTTATACTCTTTTCCTTAGATGGTGATGAACTTAACTTTATTTCCTTTTATTTTCTTTAATTTTATTTCAGGTCAATGTTTTATTCAGTTTTTGATGTCATAACTCATGAACTCTCACAAAGCATCATAATGCATTAGCCAACTATCTTGTGATTCCTGATGTCTGAGTCTGGGTATGTCCTCTACATCCTCATGAATACCATCATGCTTTGATCTCAGTGAATGGAAGAGAAAATTCAAAACTTTAAAAAGGCCTGGGGTGGTTTAGGTTCTCTACAAAGAGGGAATATAGGCCCTTAGAATGACGAGAATTTTTTGAGTTTTTCTATTTTATTCATTCTCCTAATTTTCCTTCCAACTCAAAATTCTAATAAGGCAATTGCTTTCTAGAGTTATGATATCTATATTTTGTTAGAGGAAATTTTTGACATCACTTATCTTATGTGAATGATAATGATACCAATAAAAATGGCAAAATAACACTGAGATCCAGGATGTGACACAGAGAGGGAGTTTCCTGGCTTTCATAGGAAATTTCCTGGTTCATAGAGCAGACTTGCCTGAGTGTAGATGATTATAGGCATATGTGTTAAGTGGGAAGTATGTTCTGACACGTAGATACTCTCTAACTAAAATGTATTTTAAGGCATGCATATGGAAGAGCTTGATTTGCTGTCACACTGGTGGAGGGTGGTGGGAGATAATGCAAACAAGGAGGGGGCCATGTGTAGTTTTGATGGAGATACAGCCTTTTCCTTACACCCACACAAACTTATTTCTCAACTCTTAATGCCAGCCATGAGGCACGAGGGAAAGTTGGGCTTAACGAAAGATACAGGCGCCCTTCAGGTACTGCCTGCTGTCCTATGGCTTCCAAAGGCAAGAAAACAAGAAGATAATTCTTCCTTTTTGTGTATATGTTTGTCTCTATAGTTTGCAGGAAAAGAGCAAACTTATTACCAGGGAAGACACTTGGGAGATACATTTGGCGAAGATTGGCACCAAACACCTGTCAGGCAAGGTGAGAAGCAAGGTGAGGCAGGTGAGAAAGAAAAAGGACATTTAAACGTTAATAGGCTTGCCAGTGGGCCATCTGTTTCCTCTGGAGTGGCAGAATGACCCTCTGGAAATATTTGTTGTGGATGGTGCTGTAGATTCCCAAGTATATCACAGAAATAGAAATAATGTCCCTGATGCTCACAAGCACAAATCAGGTAGCATCTCTTGCATTACCAGGACCAGTTCATACTCTGTATGCACCTACTGTCTCATGCACCCTGGGGACTGTCCACCTCCAGGCTTTCTATGCTGGGAGAACTTTCTTGCCCAGGGTGCTAAGGAACTGATATCCTGAGGGCACCCAGCTTCACCAGTTTCAGATAGGAGCTGGTGGGGCAACTCCAAAGGGTGTTTTGTGATGTCTCCAAGTTTTCCAGCAAGTTTGAGCACCAATGGCTTGTACAGCAACTTGTCACCTTTCATTCTTGTCCCACTCCTCTTCTCACCTCCCCTAACTCAGAGTCAACTTTGAAAGGAATGTGAAGATACCCACCCTAGGCTGGGAATTGATGGCAGAGGCCAAATCAAGGATATGTCTCTTATAGGCCCTGCATACTTTCAGAGACTATTTCTATGTCTTATCAAATGTAGTAACATTAAAAATAATATAGATATACTTATCTATAATTTATACCTAAAAATAAGCAACTTAGATATATTTAGCTATAACTATAATAATTTAGATATAACTAAGTACTAACTGCTAATTGCTCACATGAATCTTTTATTCTCTAGACAGTTAATTATGTACATACTTATCATACATATGAATATATTCCTATCTCTAAGTATCTATGCATCTGTCTTTTAAAGATTTTTTTTTAAATTTTAAACTTTTTCCCTTCTTAAAAATTTTCATAACTCTTTCAGTAACTCTGGGGTTCTTGCTGCTAAGTCTATAGAGTCTGTGAGAGATGGATTCACTTGATGATTTTATGTATAGAAATTAAACTATTTATTGATTTAATGTTAAGGTTTATTCCATCATTATAGCCTTCTGTCTCAGGGAGGAGGTGACAATACATTTTAAGAATTTCCCCCATGCAAAAGAATTCCATGTGTTGCCTGCCCTGAATAAAAGAAGACCCACATTGCTGGCCTGGTCAATAAAACATAAGGTCTGGACAAAGCCACCACATGGCTCTGTCTCAGAAAAAGATGGAAACAGTAAATCAAAGCCATCATTTTGCCAGTGGTAATTTTTCACTGTGGGCAATTTATTTTTGTTCTATATACATTTAGAATATATTTAAATAACATGTGTACACATGGACATGTGATAACTGGTGAGGACTAAAGGAGACATGTTATCACCATCAGATACTTTATTGTAACTATGTCAGGTTTATTTTAAAATAGGTCTTTTTTGTATATTTAAGTTATTTCAGATTGATGAGAGCAGGTGATAGAGCAGACTCACCAGAGCAAAATGAGCCTCATACAAGTTCTTGGCCTGGGACTTGAAACTCAACATTCTCAATACATTTCAAACTTACAGTTGGAAATGGTAAATATATTTTACCACAGAACAAATAAGAATGTCACTTATTAATGTGCTGATAGCTATTCCTCCTAAATGAACATGAACTCTAGGTTACACCATGGTGTCATTGACATTCAGAAAGGTTGTTATTCACTGGGCTTCTGATCCTCTCCTTTTTAAGATTTGTTTTCAAAATTCTTTTCTAAAGGCTGATTTGTTTGCAATATATACAAACATGTAAACTGCAAATAGCTGTCACTAAGCAAGGACCTGTTAATTTGGGCTCGGCCTCTTAAACAGAGATATCACGTGAGTAGAGATACAGTCGATTAGTTTGCAGGTGACACCCTTCAGTGGAGGAGTGTCAGGACAACACTTCACTCTCACATGTAGGGCTGGGAGACAGTGGCATGCTGGCAAACATCCCACAATGGGCTTTGGGGGAAGTGTTTCAAAAAGCCCTGAACTGCCTCTTGCCAGCTGGATTGAGCTGGCTTTAACACGCCACCGCCTGTAGGGTATGAGACACCCTCTTTCCAGAACTGTGAGTGTCACAGAGCGTTCTCGTGAATATGTTATGTAAGTGAATTGGAGACAGAACACCCACAGAAAGACTCCAAGAGTGATTGGACAGGTGTTCTCAGGCACCTTTCACACCACTTCCAGGTGACCTCAGCACACTCACTGACCAAATGGGAAGTCCCATCAAAGAAGCATCATGTGCTCTCCATAGACGCATGTCAGCAGCTAAGGTCCATGTTGTAAGGAGGGACCCTTAGTTCCTTAACATTTAGAAAGGTGTCTTTCTAAACACAGGGCCTGTACTGCATGGCTCAGATGGGGTCAATTTAAATAGCGTTCCCTTACATGGAAAGAAAATAAAAGCAATTCAAATCAGGCTGTGGTTCTTCTGCTTGGTTATTGGATCTTGAAGTGTTTGTAAAGGATAGGAGAGACCCGGGCACATCCTGCCTGCTTAGTTCCCATGGGCCTGGGTAGAGGATCCCAGAATATTTGATAAGGCCATCATGGTGGAGACAACACGATGTCCACTCTGATGCTGACTGGCAGATCCCCTGTTGACATGAGAGGCTGGCTGGATCTTAGCTAGGTCACAGTGGTGTATGGTGACAGACTCAGAAGAGGAGAATTTAAGCAAGCAGAGTTTTCTTGCTGGCAGCTTAAGAAACTTAGGAAGTACTGGGTGGATTCACTGTAGAGGCAAGAATAGTGTCATCATCCTAAGAGAATAAAGGTCACGTTTTCTTGTTGCAGGGTCCTTGGACACCTACAGCACTCCAGAAGGGAACCCACACTTGGCCCCCCTGGGAGAAGCACCCACCTATGTCAACACCCAGCAGATCCCTTCGCAGGCCTGGCCAGCTGTGGCCAGTAGCACTGAGAGCAGCCCGCGGAAAGACCTCTTTGACATGAGTGGGTTTCTGTTGTTCTCTGGTTTCCTTCCCTTTGGAGATTGCTTTTTCTACTGCTATTTATTTGAAATCTGGGCAGCTACTGAATTTTCTGCTAGCAGGATTTGGATTAATAGTGATGATTAGCTGAAGTTTTTTAGGTGATGATTGGGCTCATTTGAGGTTTTGAGACTATAGCTTTCTCTGCAGTCAAGCCACAAAACAATTTCCCCCTCTTTTTGGAATGGACTTTCCTCGCAAAGGTCTACAAATATATTAAGACAAACAATATACATAAATAAATGTATTTATTTATTCACTTAAAAATTAATTCGTTGTTGTGTGCCAACTAATGTGTTGCAAAAGATGCAAACATAAAATGGCACAAATTGATTAATGAAAGTGGGAATTATTGTGAAAGAATTTTGAAAAAGCTTTCCAAGCTACAAAGACCTTTATATGCTAAAGTTTCCTTTCCAAAGTCCTTGAGAATTTTGTAGGCTGAAGAGGGAGGGGAAGGGGATTAGCACTGAGTGAGTTTCTACCGTGTGCCAGGCACACATATTCTTGTGGTTGATTTCTGCAATGATCCTTCAAGATGTTATGATTACTATTATTATCTATGTTTTCAAAGGAGGAAACAAAGAATCCTAGAGGCTAAGTAACTTTACTGCCTGTAAAAGGCAGCCTTGCTGGTCCAAAACCTTCTATCTGTGGTGTTTTGTGTGAGTGAGGACCGGGTTAAGTACTTTTATAATCAGGTAGCATCATGCACAATAGTCTGTTCCTCCTCAGCCAGTTTGGCTCCCCAGACACCCCGGACTTCCATTTTCTCTTATGAAAATCACCTGAGCCATAAAATCTATAAAATCCCAGTGCTTTGCGCAACTTAAAGGTCACCTAATCAGTTCCCTTTAGTCCCTGCATTTAGATACATGTGGAAACCCTGAGAAGTGTGGAGCCGAAGTGTGGAGCCACTTCCCAAGATGCACAGCCTGGTGGGGGCTCTTCAGGCCTCTGCTCTGTTTGTTATAGAGTCCCCCAGCTGCAGGTCAGCAGTTGTATTTATAGTCAGACTATTTTTACTGTTTAATTTAGGAAGTTTAGCAATGACTTCTGGTCCCAGAGCCTGAGGACAGTTAGATTGGCCTGGGGTTTGAAATGGAAAAATCAGAACCAGAGCCAGCCTTTCCCTATCAATTAATTTCTAGTACTGCTCCCAAAATTAGAAAAGCAAAGACAGAAAGGAGAAAGAGCCTTGGAAAGGTTGGTGTCTTTTGGAAGGTACAAAAGCAAAAAAAGCCAACATTCCATGTTCTTTATCTTGAACCCCTACTGCTAAAAAAGACTGATGATGGTGACTGGTGGTGCTCATGGTGATGATAATGGTGGTAGTGATGCGAGTAGTGGTGATGGCCATTTGATGGTGATGGTAATGGTGATGCTGTGATGGTGCTTATGGTGATAATGATGGTGATAAAAGTAGTGAAGGTGGTGAGATGCTGTGATGGTGGTGATGGTGATGGCAATGATAATGCTGGTGATGACAGGAGTGATGGTGATGATGGAGGTGATAGGGATGATGGGGGTGATGGTGATGACGGGGTGATGGTGATGAGATTGTAGTGGTTGTGATGATGGTGATGATGGGGGTGATGGTAATGATGATGGTGATGATGGGGTGATGGTGGTAGTGATGTTGATGGTGATGATGGGGTGATGGTGATGATTGTAGTGGTTGTGATGATGGTGATGATGGGGGTGATGGAGGTGATGGTAATGATGATAGTGGTGGTGGTGGTGCTGGTGGTGCTGGTGGTGATGATGGTGATGATTGTAGTGGTTGTGATGATGGTGATGATGGGGGTGATGGTGATGATGGTAGTGGTGGTGATGATGGTGGTGGTAGTGGTGCTGGTGGTACTGGTGGTGATGATGGTGATGATTGTAGTGGCTGTGATGATGGTGATGATGGGGGTGATGGTGATGGTGGTGGTGGTGGTGATGATGGTGGTGGTAGTGGTGCTGGTGGTGATGATGATGATGATGGGTGATGGTGTTAGTGATGGTGATGGTAGTGTCAATAAAAGTGAACATGGGGATAATGGAAATGATGCTGATGATGTGGATGACAGCAAAGTTGATGATAGTGCAGAAATAGAAAAATACAAATTTTCAACTCCTCTAGGTTATCAGGAGAAAAGTAGAATAAAAAGAGAAAATATACAAACACAATTTTTGTGAGTAATTTAGTCTCTTTTTTATACCCAGATTTTGTCATAGTGTCAAAAAGACCAAATTCTGGTTTTATTTGTTACCTCACTTTTGTCCATTCTCTACTAACATTTCATAAATTAGGCTTGATTTACAGCATTTTTTGCCTTCTTACAGAGTGTGGGCTGAGTCCATGGAGCAAGCTGGGCTCTGGGGAGGTGGCTGTGCTCAGGCAAGAACTACACCAGCCCATGCTGCTTATGTCGTCCAGAGTAGACAGTGTATTCTAGAACAGTCATCATAACGCCTCACACTTGCGTAGCACCATGTGCATTTTTCAGAGTGCTTTTATACACACTGCCTTATTTCAATTTGAACACTGAGATTTAATTAGACTGCCTGGCTACTTGTTTTGCCATTGGTCTTTGTGGATGTTAGAGACATGTTCTCACCATTCACGTGGGCCCTGCACTGAGATGTGTGCTCTAAAGGGGATGAAGCCAAGATGGTCTCAGGCACTCACATGGGAGCCTGTTTCCCCAGGGAAACAAGTGAAGGTGAAATGGAGGTAGAGTTCTCAGCCTAGAGCAAGGCACACAAGAAGTGCCCAGTAAATGTCACTTTTCTTCTCATTCTAAACGGTGCCTCTGGGTATCAGATTTATATTGTTTATGTGACTTTTCTATAACTCATTTGGTTGCAATATACAAACATTCCATAATTATTCAATTTATAAACAGTAAAAAATGAATGTTTATAGGTAACTGTAACATGTTTCAATTATGGGAAGTCTTACTATTACAAATAAATATGTGTAATTAACATTATTTAAAAATAAAAAAAATAAAAGTTTGCCTCATGCAAAGATTTTGAAATAAACCTTAGGTGGGTTGGGCTTAGGTTCTGCATGAAATCAAAGCTTTGTAGTTCATGTTTTCCTTTGGTATTGGCAGATTTTTATTCAGTTTGTTAATGAGGCTGGCTGAGGCCAGGTGCAGTGGCTCACACCTGTAATTCTGGCACTCTGGGAGGCTGAGGTGGGTGGATTGCTTGAGTTCAGGAGTTTGAGAACAGCTTGAGCATGAGGAAGACCCCATCTCTACTAAAAATAGAAAAAAAATTAGCCAGGTGTGGTGGCACACACCTGTAGTCCCAGCTGTTCGAGAACATCACTTGAATCCTGGACTCTGAGGTTGCTGTGAGCTATGATGCCATAGCACTCTAGCTTGGAGCAACAGAGTGAGACCCTATCTCAATAAATAAATAAATAAATAAATAAGGATGGCTGATGTTCTAGAGAAAGTAGATGGTGTGTAATATGCACAGCTTCCTCAGTGCGCAAAAATGAAGCCATTCTAGCTAACTAGACAAAGCATGTGCTTGAATCAATAATTGGCACACAGCACAACTCCCAGCTGTCTCAAGAAGGCAGACTCATCAGAAAGTCATGCCAAAATTTGAGCTGTGCTTTTAAATGTTTGTTATCATGATTCTTGTTATATTACCAGCTGGTTATTTTTTTCCAGTGGGTTTTTTTTTTCTTTTGAGAGAGGAGTTGCCTTTGCATTTCCATTTCTCATGTTGTATTTTTCATCCTTTGCTCTTCATGGGATTGACTTGTTGGTAAATGTTATTGACAACAGAACCCTTTGAAGATGCTCTCAAGAATCAGTCCTTGGGGCCTGTGTTGAACAAGGCAGCATCAGTGGAGTGCATCAGCCCTGTGTCACCCAGAGCACCAGATGCCAAGATGCTGGAGGAATTGAAAGCTGAGCCTTGGTACCAAGGAGAGATGAGCAGAAAGGAGGCAGAGGGGCTGCTGGAGAAAGACGGAGACTTCCTGGTCAGGAAGAGCACCACCAACCCAGGCTCCTTTGTCCTCACAGGCATGCACAATGGCCAGGCCAAGCACCTGCTGCTTGTGGACCCTGAAGGCACGGTGAGCACACTGGGCATGGGCGTGGGGCCAGAACCCGCCAGTAAGAACATACCTCCCTTACACAGTCTCCACTTTGGTCATGCACTGGAAATTGCCATACTCCCTCCTCTATCCAGAGTACCCACCAGGTCCTCCAGGGGAGCACAGAGACAGAGGACTCATGCCTTTGGCCAGAGACAGTGCCAGGAGCCAAAGATCAGGGCCCCAAGTGGAGCTATACACCTTGGAAACTTATCATGCCCCAGGTTGAAAGCCTTGACTTTCATGTCCTTTAAAGTAAATAGATAAAAAATAAATAAATAAAGTAAATAAATATAGAAACTAAGAACATTTTTCTTCCAAACACATGCACAAAGAATACAGGCTCCTGGACTTTTAATATTCATCTCAAATACCTCTAACAGTTGAACCACTGGGGATTTTATTTGAAAGCTGTAAAATGTGTTAAAGCAGTAAGTTAAACCCCCATTCCCTTGTTTCCCATTTATAGAAGTAATGCCGAGTAGCACTGAATCTCCCTGTTCCTCATGCTGTAAATGTATCTGAATAATCCTAAGAGTTTGGCTGAATTTTCCATCTTCCAGTCAATACATATATTTGACTTCAGCTAGTATATAGTTCAAGAATTTCTAAGTTTAATAAATGCAACTAAATTAATTTAACCATTGCATGAATTCCAGGATAGTTGTTTAAAATCCTTTAACCTGTGAAAACAAATGAGCAGGGTAGAGTTACTTAAATAGTAGGTAAGCACATTGCCTTTTCTGATTGACAGTTCTGGGTGAAGCCTTTGTCTTCAGTTGGATTGGAATACAATTAAAGTGTGTGGGTGGGTTTGTGTGTGTGGTGAGGGATGGGCACAGTTACCTGAGATGATCTGTTACCGCAGTCACTGAGATTGAGTTTCTCAAACACCTCAAGCTCCTGGCTTTGTGACATCCATTTCTGCACAGCTCCTCTTCTTTCTTGCTAAGACAACCACTTCCCATTAATGTAATGTACATCCTTCCCACCCACCTTCTTTAGTCTTTTTTTAAAAATTCTATTTGTACACATACGAAAACATGTATTTCGTGCTTATAACTTCTAGAAATTTGCAGACATGATATTGTTCCACAAATCCCACTTCATTTCATCCTTTTCCCCAGTTCATTTTTTTGAGATCCGTCAATGGTGCTTCTTATATATCGGATCATTGCTACTTGGTTCTGTAATCACTGCAGTGGTTCTGTCACCTCCATGGTGTGCAAAACACTTACTGAGCTGTCCTCAGAAAGACATCTAAGCTACTGCAAACCTTCATACATGTTTTCCTTTGTACCCAGGGACAGTCTCTGTGGGACAGAAGCCAGTTGTGCAGGTTTTGGTCACAGGATACACTTGCATTTATTCCTCTAGGGTTTGCCTTTGTTGCCAGGATGGCTAGCAGGTGCATCCCAGTAGACATCCTCCTTCTTCCTTGGTATTGTCTGTCTAGTTTTGTAATCTGTAAGAGTAAGGAGAAAAGGGCTATTTCATTGCTTGATTTGCAATTCTTGGATTGTACTTCATTAGCAAATTAACAGGTTTCTCCTATAAATTTTATGTTCTCATCCTTTCTCCATGTTTTTCTTTTGACTTTTTTTAATATTAAAAAAATTGGGAAAATGAGCATCCCATGTATTCAGTATTAAATTGGAATTAGTAGATTAGCAACTATCTTTTGACTTTCTTTTTAGGCTTTCTTGTTGAATTTTTTTAGCAATAGGATTTCCGTATGTATTCTCTTGCTTTTTCATCTATCTGATAGTTTTGTGACATTTTTCATCACATAGACGTCTTTCTTTGACTTCTGTAGCTGAATCCATCTGTTTTCCCCTTTGTGGTTTATGGTTTTGAGTGTAAAAATTTTCCTCCCCCACAAATTACAAATATTCTATATTTTCTTCTATTAGCTTTGTAGTTTTACCTTTCACATTTAGGTTTTAATTCCAATTGAAAGTACTTTTGAATATGGTATGAGATAGGGAAGTGACATTTTAAAAATCTTCAGGTAGTAAGCCAATTTCTTGCCACCATTTACTGTATCATTGATCTTTTTTTTTCATGCTGTATTGATGCTCCTTCTATAACATATTAGGTTTCCTACACAATGGGTCTGTTCTGAAATGCTCAGTTCTGTTCTGGTGTTCTGACTGTTTAGTCCTTGTGTAAATACCACACTGTTTTAATGCTTGCAGTTTTGGAACTGTCTTAACATCTGGTGGTGAGCCCTTTCTCTTGGTTCTCCTTTTTTCTGATCTGTCTTAGCTACTCTTAGACATTTATTCTTCTTTATTTTGACTTGAGAATCAATCTTTCAAGACACTAAAACTACATGGTGGGATTTTGATAGGACTTGCATTGAATATATATAAATTAATTGGAGGAGACATTTTTCTACATTACATCACTGTATCCGTGAACATGGCATAAATCTCCATTTGTCCAATTTTTAGGGGGCTTCCAGAACTTTATTAGGTTATTTCCTAGAGTGTCTAGCTTTTAGTCCCTGTTGCAAGTGGTATGTTATTTTGAGTTTATTTTTCTCAACAATTATTGCTGGGGGAAAGGAATGCAGTGTGATCTTGTGCTAATTCTATTTAATAGCAGTTTCATTGGAATGTTGGTCCTGTCACTGCAAACACTGACAGTTTTGCCTCCTACCTGCCATGGTCCCCATCCTTAGAGGATGCTCTCACCTCACTGCACTGACTGGGGGTGGGGGTGCCTTTGAAGGTTCAACAGGAGAGGGTGCCATGGCTTGTTGTTAACCTGAGAAGGACTGGTTGGGGGTTTTGATCCACTAAAAATGATGTTTCCATCTTCAATCTAGGACAGTTTCTCAATTTTTCATTTTTTAAAATCACCTTGACAAACTGAAGCAAAAAAAAGAACATTAGTAGGAAAAGAGGAAAAATCAGAATAAAGTCCATAGTTTACTTAAAAAAAAATCATGAAAATGCTATTTTAATTTGCATTTCCTTGATGATTAATGATATCGAGCATTTTTCATATGTTTGTAGGCCATTTCTCTATCTTATTTTGAAAAATTCTATTCTTTCCCTTTGCCCACTTTTTAATGTTTTTTTTTTTTGCTGGGGCTGGGTTTGAACCTGCCACCTCCAGCATATGGGGCCAGCTCCCTACCCTTTTGAGGCACAGGCACCACCCTTTAATGGGTTTTTTTGTTTTTTTTCTTGCTGACTTATTTGAGTTCTTTGTAGATTCTATATTTTAGTCCTTTGTCAGATGTAAAGTTTGGGAATATTTTCTCCCATTCTGTTGTCTGTTCACTCTGTTGATTATTTCCTTTCCTGTGCAGAAGCTTTTTAATTTACTTAAGTCCCTTTTATTTATTTTAGTTGTTGCTGTATTTGCCTTTGGGGTTTTGGTCATAAATTCTTTGCCTAGGCCAATATATAGAAGAATGTTTCCTATATCTTCTTCTGGAATTTTTGTGGTTTCATGCCTTCTATTTAAGTCTTTTATCCATCTAGACTTAATTTTTGTGTATGGTGAGAGATAGGGGTCCTATTCTGTTCTTCTGCATGTGGCTATCTAATTTTCCCAACACCATTTATTAAATAGGGCTTCCTTTCCCTAATGTATGTTGTTGTCTTCTTTGTTTAAGATCAGTTGGTTGTAGGTGTATGGTTTTATTTCTGGGTTCTCTATAGTGTTCCATTGGTCTATATGTCTACTTCTATTCCAGTACCACGTTGTTTTGGTTGCTATCGCCTGGTAGTATAATTTGAATTCAGATAATGTGATGCCTCCAGATTTGTTCTTTTTGCTTGGGATAGCTTTGGCTATTCAGGGTTCTTTTTGGTTGCAAATGAAGCTTAGGATTATTTTTTGTAGGTCTGTAAAATAAGACATTGGTATTCAGATAAGAAAATAATAATCGTGTTGAATCTGTAAGTCACTTTTATATTATGGCATCATTTTAATGATGTTGATTCTGCCAATCCAAAATCAATGGATGTTTTTTCCATTTGTTTGTGTCATCTGCAGTTACTTTCATCAGTGTTTTATATTTTTTTTCATAGAGTTCTTTCACCTCTTGGTTAAGTATGTTCCTAGGATTTTATTTTCTTTGTAGCCATTGTGAATGTTATTAAGTTCATAATTTGACTGTCCCAGCTTGACTGTTATAAATCTATAGAAATGGTACTGATTCATGTACATTGATTTTGTAAATTTGCTGATTTTATTTATCAATTCTAGAATTCTTTTGGTAGAATCTTTAGTGTTTTCTAGATATAAGATTATATTGCCAGCAAACAGGGTACTTTGACCACCTTTATCCTGATTTGGATGCCTTTTCTTTCTTTCTCTTGCTGATTACTCTGGCTAGCACTTCTAATAATATGTTGAATAGAAGTGTTGACAGTAGGAATCCTTGTCTTTTTCTAGTTCTCAGAGATAATACTTTTAACTTTCTCCCCTTCAATATGAGGTTGGCTGTGGGTTTATTATGTATACTTTTTATAATTTTGAGGTATGCTCCTTGTATGCCTAGTTTGTTGAGGGCTTTTATCATGAAAGAATGTTGTATTTTATTGAGACAATTACAGGGTCTGTTTTTGCTTCTGTTTATGTGGTGAATCACATTTATTGATTTGCATATGTTGAACCATCCTTGAATTCCTAGGATGAAACCCACTTGGTCATGGTGAATTATTCTTTTGATGTGTTATTGAATGTGGTGTGCTAGTATTTTGTTGAGGATTTTTGCATCTATATTCATAAAGGTCTGTAGTTTTCTTTTTTGTTGTTTCCTTTCTTGGCTATGGTATCAAGGGATACTGGCTTCATAGAGTGAGTTAGGGAGGATTCCCTCATTACTAATGCTGTGGAATAATTTCTGTAGGATAGGCACCTCCACTTTAGCTGTGAATCTATCTGGTCCGGGGCTTTTGTTTTGTTGGGAGATTTTTTATTACTACTTCAATCTCACCAATAAAAAAAAAAAAAGAATGGTGTTTGTTTGCAGTTGGCCTTTGGGAGATTATATTTATCACCCTAAAAGATAAAATTCATTCATTCACTTATTAATTCATTCAACAAATGTATACTGAGTGCTTACTTGATCCAGACATTGAATTTTTTGGCACCTAGGATATACTTATGAATCAGTTTAAAAAGAAACTCTCCTGGAACTTATTAATTACATAATTACTCTTATCATATATAGGTGTTAAACTTTATCAAATACTTCTTCAGCATCTTTTGAGATAATTCTTTTTAGAAAAAATTCTATTAATATGGAAAATTACATGGGTAGATTTTCTGATCTCAAGAAATGGAGTTGTGATTCTACCATAAACACTGCTTCATCTTACATAGGAATTGTGAAATATATTGTTGAATTTGGGTATCACTTATTTTGTTTAGGATTTTTTTTTGAGTCTCTGTTCATAAATTAAATTTATCTTAATTGTTTTTGCTGCCTTTGCTTGTATCTGCTCATCCAGTTAGGATAACAAGATTATATGTTTATTCTTACCTCTTAAAATGAGCTGGGCTTACTCCAAACCAGAGAAAGCTTATTATAGAGCCCTTCCTTAATCTCAGATAGAATCCTCTGGATATGCTCTATTTCTGCATCCTGATTTATTTTTAGCTTAAAGCATTTATCACACACAAACATTTCTTTATTAATTCACATGTTATTTGGCTACTCCCTTCTATTAGCTATAATCTCCATTGGAATAGCAATGTTGCTTAGTGCCCCTAGCACCTAGAATAGTCTCTGGCATATAATAGGTATTCAACAAGCACTGGTTGAATGAACTGATGGATTAACTGGGCTTTCACAGGTTAGTAACTGAAAGGCCATGGAGGTGATAGGGTGCTGAGAGTCACATGCTACTAGCAGATATAGAATAAGCAGCAAGGTTTTCTAGGTAGAGTCAGCCCAGAATTCTTTCTGTTTGTATAGATCTACACAGTTCAGTTGTGACTATCTAAAAGACAACAAGGGAGAAAAAATACTCAAGCAATTCTATGAGGATATATATATTTCAGTTCTAAATTTTAGATATTTAAAAAAAATGACAAGTTAAAATCTAGCTAAATATGTCATCTTATAGACCAAAGAGGATTTTTTTTGTTCACTTAATCTGTATATACCAAAAAATAATTTTAAAAGAGTTATGTATTACCAAGTAGTATATTTAGCACACATCACAAACCAGTATCAAGATAATGTAGCAAATAAGAAAGATACAAATTTGTGGGTATGTGATTGAACGAGTTATCCATGTAAGCCAATACCCAAAGCCATGTTATCCATCCAATTTTAATTTTGGAGGAGAAATTTGTAGTGGCACTGAGAAAATTTGTTAAGTCATGCCTACTAATGACTGTTCTTTAGGGGGTTTTTTTGCTGGATCTGATTATCTAGTTTAATTGATCCTATGGAGTACAGCTTTAGCTGAAAAGGAAAATGGAAATGAAAGACTTAATTAAAAATGTAACATTGCTTCCTTGCTGTGAGGACACCAAAATAGGCGATGAACACATTCTCTTCAATATTTATTCAACTGATTTTCATGGTAATTGGTTGGTCCCTGACTATAAAGGGGGAAACTTGGCAGAACAGATTACTCAGAGAAATAAGGATGCAAAACAGTTCTGCGTCTAAATTTACTTCAGAGTATGCCAACCTTTGTGCCTTCCACAGTGAGCACTGGGATTGCTAGAAATGTGGCTACTTCTGAGCCATGTTGTAATATGTTAAGAACACTGACCCTGAAATGAGATCTGGAAGGAGCCGGCAACTGGGTCTCTAGGAGAAGCTTCAGAAATGTTACCCTAATGAAAATTTAAAAGCCATGGAGTCCAGAACAGAAATGGACTCCAGAACACTTTTCTTTTAAACATCTTCAGAATGACTTAGTCAGCTCTCTTGTGTCTAAAATTATTCCCTGAGTCATTTATCGTTGATTCATCGCCTTGGCCTTCAAGGACCAGCAGAATGAGGTGGGCCCTGTGCTTGCACCTGAATGAGCAGTCATACACAAGTGGCTGAGTTGTCCATGGGCTTGAGTGATGTAGTCAGGTTATTGTACATTTGAGAGGACATACTGTGGCTTTTGTTTACCAAATTGTAAAACACCACAAGTCATTACCTGACATGTCCTAGAATTTTCTTTTATCCTGAGAGTAATTAAGAAAACATAAAGTCCCTAATCCTGCCCCTTTATAATCTCTTGTTATTTTTCAATTTCCTCTGTATTGGTCAGTGTAGGCTGTGCTGCAGTAACAAAATCTGAATTCTCAGTGGCTTAACCCAACAGTACTAAGCCATACCATGAAGCTCGCCAGGCCCTCTGGTCCTTGGCTGACTCAGGATCCAGGTGGTGTTTAATTTCTCTTTCTCAACACAAAGGCTCAAAGAAGAGGTGACGGAAGAAACTTGCCAACTCTCAGCAGCCTTGCTGGGATGGCCACTCCTGGTACCTCCCATCCTGGGCCTTGAGTCCCAACCTCACCATAAGGAGGCTTAAGATGTGCTGGGAGGAACGTTAAGTGTTTGACCAAGAATCCTGTCTCAGCAATATGCCTTTTAAATTTTTATCAGGGTAACATCAAAAAATTATAAACAAATAGCATATAAGAGAAAACCTTTCAAAGAAAAATACTAGTTTCCTGCCATCCTCCTTACCCTATTCCCGTTTCTGAGAGGCAAGCATTGTCTGCAAAACCACCTTATCCCAAAGGAATGCACTTACACTGCTATTTATTGATTTAATAGCTTAAGGTATCTTTTCTTGGTATTGCAAAGGGAAAGCTAAAGATTTAGCTCACTTTTGTTACCTTTTTCATATTATGACAAGCTTTTAATTTGTCTAGTGGTTTGTCTTGTACTTTTGGCTACGTCAGACCTTTCTTTTTAATTTTTTTTTTTTTTTTTTTTTTTTTGCAGTTTTAAGCCGGTTCTGGGTTTGAACCCAGCACGTCTGGCATATGGGGCCAGTGCCCTACTCCTTTGAGCCACAGCACTGCCCCAGAACTTTCTTATGCCATCAGTATTAGGCAGCAGCATCTGGTGACTTCCTTCCCAGCCCATGGGGACCTGGCAGAACTGCTGGCTCTTTTTATCCACTTGTATGCTGCCACCCATTCAACTTTTGGGAGTAGTTTTTGAAAGCATAGTACAAGGGACTTTTTTGGGGGGGGATATCACTGGGGAGTTCCTTGCTCACAAACAAAGACATTCTCCTGCATAACCATAACACAACCATCAAAATAGACTTGAGACTTGAGGCATCACTAGTATCTAATTCCCTAGAGCCCCTTCATGTCCCCCAGTGATGCCCTTTATTGGAAAACAGTTGATGCCTTGAGACTTGAGGTATCACTAGTATCTAATTCCCTAGAGCAGGCTTGGCACCTGTGGCTCAAGTGGCTAAGGCGCCAGCCACACACACCTAAGGTGGTGGGTTCGAATCCAGCCTGGGCCTGCCAAACAACAATGACGGCTGCAACCAAAAAAAAAATAGCCAGGCGTTGTGGCAGGTGCCTGTGGTCCCAGCAACTTGGGCGGTGGAGGCAGGAGACTCGCTTGAGCCCAGGATTTGGAGGTTGCTGTGAGCTATGCCACGGCACTCTACCCAGGGGATCAGCTTGAGGCTCTGTCTCAAAAATAATAATAATAATAATAATAATAATAATTCCCTAGAGCCCCTTCATGTCCCCCAAACGATGCCATTTTGGCTGCTGTGGCATCTCTTTAGTGTCCTTTAACCTGGAACAGTTCTCAATTCAGGTTCCTGTGATGTTTCCTCACTCAGTGGTTCAGGATGAGCATCTTGGCCGCCTCTCAGAAATGATGCTGTGAGCATCCCATACGTCCTGCTAGGTAGAAATGGCTCATTGCCCAGAAAGGAGATGTCGTCAGCCTTCCCCACAGGAAACTTACTCCTTTTCCTTTTGTTATTAATACCCATTTTGTGGGAGGTACTTTGAAACTGTCTAAATAAGTTTCTTTGAAATTTCCTAATCAAAATTTTAATGCATTCATATCTTTATGTTAGTGTGGATTCATAGGTCCTGTTTTATGCAGTAGATTATCTAGCTGCTCCTTCAGGTTGGCCTCTGGGTCCTTTTAACATTATCCCACCATTCTTTGAGCACCTCTTTCCATCTAATACAAAATGATGTCACAGGCTCATCTTCCTTTCCCTAGTCTTGCAGTCAGCCATTTCTCCAAGGGACCCTGACCTGGCCTGCTTCCTTTTCCTGGGCATGGTCCTTAGAAACCACAATTTGGGAACTGGATGTGCTTCTCATTTATAGGGGTGTGACAGAAGTAGGATACACCCACATAGACACACACACACGCACATATAGATTAATACCCATTCTATCTGTACATGTTAGAGACATGAGCTTACATGTCTTCTAATTCCAATCCAGTATCACAGAGTTCATTATCATTTTTTCCTTTTCTACATTTGTAACTTCCTTCTCCCACAAAGAGTGACCTGACTCCAGTTACACTTATTTTTCCTTGTTTGACTGATGTTCCTCTGAGTTATCTACTCCCTGTCATGGCTGCTGACCGCCTTCTTCATCTTCTCCACCCTGCCTGGGCTCCAGCTCCACCTTCCTGACCATTCCCCACAGTGGGCTCCCTGCTCACTCTATTAATGTGCTAATGGCTCACACTGGTCCACCCTCTTCCATAGAGACCTCTCCCCTCTGCAGATCTGCCATCCTGTCCTGTGCTTACACCCTTCCACATCACCTGTCATACTGTGGCGCTCTCTCTCCTCATTACCTGGCTCCAGTGCCTCGTCTGGGGCATTGTAGCTACCCCAGCACCCCATCACACACATCTCTATCTTGCTTGGCTTTTGGATTGATTATTCCAGATGGAAAAGCTATGGAAAGGAATGGGAAGAAGGAACTTTTAAAAGTATTTTATAGTGTATCCCAGGACCACCTCCTGTCATTTCTTCTATAAATACTTCAGCATGGGGTGGCGCCTGTGGCTCAAAGGAGTAAGGCACCAGCCCCATATGCCAGAAGTGGTAGGTTCAAACCCAGCCCTGGCCAAAAAACTGCACAAAAAACAAACAAAAACCCACTTCAGCATGCATTTCTATCAGTAAGGACATAAAATGAAAACATTGTTACATAACTAACATTATCCAGTACCCAGACCATATTCAAGTTTTTCTAACTGTCTTAAAGATTTTCTTTTTAATGTAGGTTTGTTGAACTCAGAATCCAAATGTTCACATTTGCACTTTGGTATGTATCTCAGCACTCTTTTATTCTATTACAGGTTTCCTTTCTTTTTTTTTTTCACACCAGTGATTTAAGAAAACTAGATATTTGTCTGTAGAATAACCTATATTATGATTTGGCTGTTGTTTCCTTGTGCCATTTTTAAAATTTGTCTTTGTCCCTGTAGTTTCTATTAACCGACAGAGTTTTTTTTAACGCCACTTTTGAGATACGATTTACATACCACACTCACTTAAAGTGTACAATTCAGTGGTCTTCAATATATTCAAAGATATGTGCATCCTCACCACCATCAATTTTAGAATATTTTTATCACCATAAAAAGAAATGTCATAGTATTCAGCTATCTCCGCCTTGTCTTCCTGTCCTTCTACCTCATCTAGCCCTTGAGAATCACTACTCTATTTTCTATCTCTGTTTATTTTCCCATTCTGGATTTTAATATGAATACAATAATATAATATATGGCCATCTGTGATTAGCTTCTTTTACTGAGTATAATGTTTGTAAGGTTCATTCAAGTTGTGGCATGTATCACTATTTCATTCTTTTTATAGCTAAATAATATTCCATTGAATGAATATAATATGATTTATTTTATTTCCATCTGTTTACAACACTTAGGATGTTTCTACCTTTAGCCATTATGTGTAATCCTGCTTTAATTATTTGCGTACAAGTTTTTGTGGGGACATGTTTTCGTTTCTCTTGGATACATAGTTAGAAGTGGCATTGTTAGGTTATGTGCTAATTCTTTATTTAAGTGTTTGAGAAATGGCAAGACTGTTTTCCAAAGTGGTTGCACCATTTTACATTCCAGTCAGCAATGTAGGAAGGTTCTGATTTCTTCACATCCTTACTAATACTTGTTATATCTGACTTTTTGATTCTGGATATCCTAGTGGTTGTGAAGTGGTATCTCACTGTGGTTTTGATTTGCATTTCCCTTATGACTACTAATGTTGAGTACATCATTTGCTTGTTGACCATTTTTATATTCTCCTTAGAGAAAAGTATAGTTAGACTCTTTGCCCCTTTGTTTGAATTGGGTTATTTGTCTCTTATTATTGAGTTACAAGAGCTCTTTTTACACTATTAATATACATAAGTCTGTTACTAGATGTACTATTTGCAATTTTTTTTTTCTGTTTTGTGGCTTGTCTTTTTGCTTTCTTCATAGTGTCCTTTGAAAACTAAACATTTTTAGTTTTGATAAAGTTTAATTAATTAAGGTATCTTTTCTTTTGTGCTTAGGCTTTTGGTACCATATCTAAGAATTTTTGTGAAGTCCAAGGCTATGAAAATGTTCACTTTTTTTTTTAAACAGTTTTGGCTGGGGCTAGGCTTGAACCTGCCACCCCCAATACATGGGGCCAGTGCCCTACTCCTTGAGCCACAGAAGCCACTCTTCACTTATGTTTTCTTCTAAGAATTTTATAGTTTTAGTTCTTACATCTAGGTCTTTGATCCATTTTTGACTTAACTCGTGTAGATGGTGTGAAATAATGTTTCTCTTTACTCTTTTGCATGTGGATATCCAGTTGTCTCAGTATCATTTGTTGAGAAGACTGCCCCTTCCCTATTGTTCTGGTGTTGGCACCATTAAAAATCAGTTGGCCATAGATGTATAGTTGTATTTTGTAGTTTTAATTTCATTCCATGTGTCTATACATCTATCCTTTTGCCAGTATTGCACTGTTTTGATTGACATTGCTTTATATAGTGAATTTTTAAATCAGAAAGCATGAGTCTCCAATTTTGTTTTCTTTTTCTCTTCGGGACTATTTTGTCTATTTAGGGTTGCTATGGTTCCGTATGAATTTTAGAATATGTTTGCCATTTCCTACAAAGAAGTAGTTGTGATTCTCATAGGAATTACATAGAATCCATAGAGCAATTTGGGAAAAGTGACATCTTGGTCTTCCAATTCATAAAAATGAGGAGTTTTGCCATTTATTTAGATCTTTAATTTCTTTTGACCATATCTTGTACTTTTCAGAGTATAAGATTTATACTTCTCTCATTAAATTCATTCCTAAATATTTTATTTTTAGACACTTGTGCAAATGGAATTATTTTATCAATTTTATTTTCATACTGCTCATTGCAAGGGTTGAATTTTGTATATTGATCTTGTATCTTACAAACTTGCTGACATCATTATTAGTTCTACTAGTTTTTAGTGAATTCCTTATTCCTTAGGATTTACTATGTATAAAATGATGTCATCTGCAGATATGAAGAGCTTTACCTTTTCCAAGCTAGATGCTGTTTATTTCTTTATGTTACTTAATTACCCTGGCTAGAACCTCTAGTACAATGAAAAATAGAAATGGCAAACACTCTGTTTTCTTACTCATCATAGGGGGAAAGTGTCTAGTTTTTCACAATTGGGTATGATGTTAACTTTGGGCTTTTTACAGATACCTTTTATTATGCTGAGAAAATTCCCCTTTAGTCCTAGTTTGTTGAGTGTTTTTAACATGAAAGAATGGTGAGTTTTGGCTTGGTGCCCATAGCACAGTGGCTACAGTGCCAGCCACATGTACTGAGGCTGGTAGGTTCGAGCCCAGCCTGGGCCAGCTAAGCAACAACGGCAACTGCAACAAGAAAATAGCTGGGCATTGTGGCAAGCACCTGTGGTCCTAGCTACTTGGGAGGCTGAGGCAAGAGAATTGCTTAAGTCCAAGAGTTGGAGGTTGCTGTGAACTATGACGCCACGGCACTCTACCTAGGGTGATGTAGTGAGACTCTGTCTCAAAAACAAAACAAAACAAAAACACAATAACTAAGAAAACGCAGTGAAGGTTATGTTAACCAGTTTGATGAAAATATTTCAAATGGTACATAAAACCAGCACATTGTACCCCATAATTGCATCAATGTATACAGCTATGACTTAATAAAAAATTGAAAAAAAAGAACATTGAGTTTTGTCAAATGTTTTTCTGTGTCTGCTAAGATGATTTGTAATATTTGTCTTTTATGCCATATTGCATTGACTGATTTTCAGATGTTGAAAAAGCCTGAGATAAATTCCACTTGGTCATTACATATAACTTTTTTTTATATGCTGGATTTGGTTTGCTGGATTTTGCTGAGGTTTTTTCCATCCACAATCACAAGAGATTGTAGGTATCCCATGTCTTCTTCTTTCCTGGCTTTCACTCAACCTTTTTAAGGACAAGTACATGAGTGTAAACTTTTTCATCTTTACATGACTAAAAGTATGTTTTCAAGTCACTTTTGATACACAGTATGGTTAGTTGTAGTATGCCTGTTCTGATTCTTTACTCTTTGTGGTTACTTTTTTTTCTTTTAGAAATGTTTAGCTTTTTCTTTTAGAAATTTTTAGCATTTTCTTTTATGTTCTGTGGTGAATCTAAGTGTATATCTTTTTTTCCATTTGTTGTTCCAGGATCTTGATGAACACTTTCATTCTGAATATTTGTGTTTTTCTTTAAATCTGAGCAATTTTATTATACAATTTCTTTGATGATTTCCTAACTTCTAAATTTTTTCATATCAAAACTCTTGGCTGAGTAGATCTCCTGGACTGACCTGTTGTCTCTTATATTTCCCCAAACTTTCTAGTTCTTTGAAATTTTGCCTTATGTTCTAGGAGCTGTCCTTGACTATCATACAAACTTTGTTTTACATATATATGTATATGTGTGTGTTATACATATATACATTTATAGTTATATAATTTTACAAATTACATAGTTAATTTCTAAAAGACTTTTGTTGTCCTCTTATTTTTCATGCATGTTGTATTTAATGGATGCAGTCAACACTTTTTATATTATTAATATATAAGTTGTTTAATTTCTTTTGTTTTTCATATTATATTCTGAGATAACTGTCAGTTTGCTCATCTTGAGCTTTCTCTCCTTGGTGCTGGTGATCTTAAGAGGCCCAGTACTCTTTCACTGTGATATTTTAGAATAAAAGGCTGGATGGATTTTCCTGGGATTTGTCTCATCTGCTGTGGTACACATAATTCTCTTTCCCTATAGCCTATGTCCACATCAGGAGGCTGACTGGAGTCATGTGAGAGGGTGTATGGGAATGATGGGGGTGGAGGATGCAGGGATGATGTGTGTATGCACTTGGGATGGGCTGGGATGGGGTCTGACTAGTCGGGCTTTAGGTTGAGAAGGGGGGGGGGCTTGGGCCATCAGGTTGGGTACCTCACAAGAGTACTTTACTTCAGGTCACAGACCTCCTCCTATAGCCTTAATTCTCCTCAGGTAGCATGTTTAATTTTTTGGATAAATATTTGCTGAGATCTTTCCCTGAAAACAGCATGCTAGTTTGGCTATAATAAGGCAAAGAGGCTACAGGCTGAGTCATGCAAGGTCATTGTTCTTGGACCCTGACTCCTTTCCATCTCTCATCCTCTGGCCACCTCCTCCTTCCCTCATCCTGCAACCACCCTGCTCCCTCCCTCATCCTGTGGCCACCCTCCTCTGCTGCAGGAGCCATTCCCGTGCAGCCTTCCCTAGTCTTCCATCGCTTAATAGGTTCCTACCCTAATTGCTGGTCCACCTTGTGTTTAGGTCACCACCCTCTTCTGTTCAGGAGTTTTTTCTTCCACTGTCTTTTTACTGGGGCAGGGCAGGTGGGACAGCAATGCCCATACTCATACTAACCACTATAAAATATCAGCATGTCTCCCATCTCTAGTTATTTTCTGTCAAAGATTTCAAAATCAAAAGACTCAACAAGAAAAGAAAATTATGGACCAATATCTCTAATGAATATTGATGCAAAAATATTCAATAAGATCCTAAAAAACAGAATTCAGCAACACATCAAACAAATTATACACCATGACCAAGTGGATTTTATCTCAGGGTCTCAAGGCTGGTTCATCGCATAAGCAAAATAAAAAACAAAACCATATGATTCTGTCAATTGATGCAAAAAAGCTTTTGATAATATCCACCATCCTTTCAGATGATCAGAACACTTAAGAAAATAGATATAGAAGGGACATTTCTTAAACTGATAGAGGCCATCTACAGCAAACCCACAGCCAATATTGTATTGAATGGAGTTAAATTGAAATCATTTCCACTCAGATCAGGAACCAGGCAAGTTTGCCCATTGTCTCCATTGCTTTTTAACATTGTAGTGGAAGTCTTGGCCATTGCAATAAGGCAATAAAAGGTGATCAAGGGTATCTATATAGAGTCAGAGGAGATGAAACTTTCACTCTTTGCAGATGATATGATTGTATATATGGAAAACCCTAGGGATTCAACTACAAAACTCTTAGAAGTGATCAAGGAATATGGCAGTGTATCATTACAAAATCAACATTCATAAATTGGTAGCCTTTATATATACACCAACAACAGTCAAGCTGAAAAAACAGTCAAGGACTCTATTCTATTCACAGTAGTGCCAAAGAAGATGAAATATTTGGGAGTTTACCTAACAAAGGACATGAAAGATCTCTATAAAGAGAACTGTGAAACTCTAAGAAAAGAAATAGCTGACAATGTTAACAAATGGAAAAACATACCATGCTCATGGCTGGGAAGAATCAACATTGTTAAAACGTCCATACTACCCAAAGCAATATACAATTTTAATGCAATCCCTATTAAAGCACCACCATCATACTTTAAAGACCCAGAAAAAATAATACTTCATTTTGTATGGAATCAGAAAAAACCTCAAATACCCAGACATTACTCAGACATTACTCAAAACAAATCAGGAGGAATCATGCTACCAGACCTCAGACTATACTACAAATCGATAGTGATCAAAACAGCATGGTAATGGCACAAAAACAGAGAGGTAGATGTATGGGAACAGAATAAATAGAGCACCAAGAGATGAACCCAGCTACTTATCATCATTTGATCTTTG
This sequence comes from Galagoides demidoff, assembly GCA_963574575.1. Lineage (NCBI taxonomy): Eukaryota > Metazoa > Chordata > Mammalia > Primates > Galagidae > Galagoides > Galagoides demidoff. The sequence goes on along the minus strand of CAUYQV010149753.1, from coordinate 1,150 downwards.
ATAAGGCAATTGAAAACATTCAGTGGGGAAAAGAGTCCCTATTTGACAAATGGTGCTGGGTAAATTGGCTGGTGACCTGTTGAAGACTGAAACTGGACCCACACCTTTCACCATTAACTAAGATAGACTCTCACTGAATTAAAGATTTAAACTTAAGACATGAAAGTATAAAAATGCTAGAAGAAAGTGCAGGGAAAACACTTGAAGAAATTGGCCTGGGAAATATTTTATGAGGAGGAGCCCCTGGGCAAATGAAGCAACACCAAAAATACATTACTACGATCTGATCAAATAAAAAGTTTTTGTATAGTCAAGAACACAGTATGTAAAGCAAGCCAATGGGAGAAGATATTTGCAGGTTATGTCTCTGATAAAGGTTTAATAACCAGAATCCACAGAGAACTCAAACATATTAGCAAGAAAAGAACAAGTGATCCCATCTCAGTGTGAGCAAGGGACTTGAAGAGAAACTTCCCTGAAGAAGACATGTGCATGGCCTACAGACACATGAAAAAATGCTCATCATCCTTAATTGTCAGAGAAATGCAAATCAAAACCACTTCAAGATATCATCTAACTCTAGTAAGATTAGCCCACATCACAAAATCCCAAAACCATGGATGTTGGCTTGGATGTGGAGAAAAGGGAACACTTCTGCACTGCTGATGGTAATGCAAACTAATACATTCTTTTTGGAAAGATGTTTGGACATTACTTAGGGATCTCAAAATAGACCTGCTATTCGATCCTTCAATTCCTCTACTAGGTATATATCCAGAAGATCAAAAATCACTTTATAACAAAGATATTTGCACCAGAATGTTTATTGCAGCCCAATTCATAATTGCTAAGTCACGAAAGAAGCCCAAGTGTCCATTGACCCATGAATGGATTAATACATTGTATGTGTACACCATAGAATATTATGCAGCCTTAAAAAAGATGAGACTTGGCTCGGCGCCTGTGGCTCAATCAGCTAAGGCCCCAGCCACGTACACCTAAGGTGGTGGGTTCGAATCCCCAGCCTGGGCCCGCCAAACAACAATGATGGCTGCAACCAAAAAATGGCCAGGCATTGTGGCAGGCGCCTGTGGTCTCAGCTACTTGGGAGGCGGAGGCAGGAGACTCGCTTGAGCCCAGGAGTTGGAGG
>CAUYQV010149747.1:0-21323 GCA_963574575.1 Galagoides demidoff | reverse complement strand
TTTGGACTTGTGGGGAAAAATATCTGTTCAATTTTATGCCTGCCAGGGTGGTGTCTAGGTTCATAAGTTGGACCTCCCTAGAGAAAGAGACCTGGAGTTTAGCTGGAGGCAGCGAGGTAAAATGAGAGGTCTTTTGTTCCCTGCTCATTTGCAGATAGCCTGTGGCAGGCCTCCTGCTTGAGGGGTCTCCCATCCTCTAGTCAATTGGCTTTGTACCTGTAATTTATTTTCTTGAATGCTCTTCCTTGGAGTTACAGCTTGCCAAACTTCTTTCTTGGCTCAGCTCCGCATCTTTGTCTTTGAAGAGTCTGGTTCCACACAGTTTTTCTTCCTTTGCTCAGGAGCCTCTCACCACTACACATTATTAAGACTCTGATGTTCCTCAACAGGTGCAGCTTTAAGTGTGCCCATAGTTACCTTGGAAGCAGTGGTATTGGTAGGGCTAGCTTCCTTTCCCTGACTTGCCCCAACTAAAAAATTCCACTAACATCTAGCTGATTGCTCTATTATTTTCAACTATGTCCTGGGACATAAATTACCCTAAACTAATCCAGTCAACTTGTGGCTCTTATGAAAGAATAGTGTGTGAGGTCCCCCCCCCTTTTTTTTTTGAGACAAAGTCTCACTTTATTGCCCTCAGTAGAGTGCAGTGGTGTCATAGCTCACAGCAACCTCCAACTCCTGGGCTTAGGTGATTCTCTTGCCTCAGCCTCCCGAGTAGCTGGGACTATAGGCACCTGCCACAATGCCCAGCTATTTTTTTTGTTGCAGTTTGGCTGGGGCCAGTTTTGAATCCACCAACCTCAGTATATGGGGCCTATGCCCTACTCACTGAGTCACAGGCGCCAAGGTCCTTGTTTTTATTCTGACCCTGATAGGGATCTTGCCAGCTGTCTTATTCCTTGGTTTCCTCTTGAAAATTACCTGGCCTACAGTCTAGCCTAGATCTTCATTAAATCCATGAGTTTATCTTATGTGCCTTTCACTGCAGTCTCCTTTGTCTTTGAGAGTGCCCTTAGCTTTAAACCTCTCCATGCTCCGTTGCAAATAATGTCAGTTCCTTTGGGAAGAAATGAGGAAATATTTGTTTTATAACTTGTCTTTCCTCCCAGATGGAATCTCTGAGCTAGATCTCTGAAGGTATGGGTGAGTAATGGGACAAACTTCTTTTTGAGTGACATCATCGTTTTAGGAGCTGAGCACTTAGTAGCAGTGGAAGTAGCAGTCCCAGTGTCTCTCCACTTGCCTGTCCTGGCATGGGGCCACTGCCTCATGAGCTGCGTAAAGCCATTCAGAGTCCCAGTATTCTCAGTGTGTAGTGCCCAGTAGGAAGCCTCTGTTCTATGGGGGGATGATAGTGGAAGAAGGGATCCTCCATTTCTTGCCCACCTTTACTTGGGACTTGCCTTCTGGGGCATGTAGCTGCAGGCAGGATGAGTGATGTTGAGGTCCTACTGATCCTGGAAAGAAAGCTCCCCAGCCGCGAGCTGGAGGGGAGATGGACCAGTGTGGTTTTTGCTATAATAGCATAGCTTGGCATCTCTGCTTCATTGAATTAGGAGGGGAGGGAAGAGAGATCTCGACCCACATACCACAAAAGTGGTACTTACAGAAGTTTTGCAGGTTTTCTTGAACCAATTTTCTGTATTTCTATTTGCTTATCAGAACCATTTCCCAAGGCTGTTTTTTTTTAAAAATAATTTTATCAGTTTCACTGGGGAGTGGGTCAGTGGAGGTCCTCATAATGTTATGCCAGATGTTAATCTCCTTCTCATATAAATTTTAGAGTAATCTTATCAAATTCTTAGAAAATTATGTTTTAGTTTTTATTGGAATTGCATTGGATTTATATACCAGTAGTTCTCAAACTTTAGTATACATTAGAATTACCTGGAAGGATTTTACTTTTACCAAAATTTAATGTAAAATTTTCTTAATATCTAGAACATATAGTATAAAGATTTCACACTGACCAAATAAGTGGTGTTTATTAAACCAAAAAGAAAAAAATGGAGGAATTTACTTACATCAAAATTTAGCAACATTGTTGAAATGCAAATATGTAGATTTTATCATGAAAAAAATAAATCTCAGTTGTGCATCAGACCTTCAACTGGATCTAGAAGCTTTCCATACCTCTACTAGAAAACAAAACAAAACAAAAACCAAGAAAATAATAAGTTGGCTACTGAGCAGTGAAGACTTTTTATAGAGACCTCTTCAGCATTACACCAAGATGGGTGACATCCTATAAAAGATTAAATAGCTGTTAGCTGAAAACATTTCTAAAAATATAGCTTGGGCAGCACCTGTTGCTCAAAAAAGTAGGGCACCAGACCCATATGCCGGAGGTGGTGGGTTCAAACCCAGTCCCAGCCAAAAACTGCAAAAAATAAAAATAAAAAAAAAATAAAAATACAGCTTGCTGCTAATCCACCATTTTCTCTTATTTCCAAGTGAGCCAGTATTATTTTGGTATGTTTATAGTATCAGGCATATAGTACGTACACGAAAGGGTCTATACCAGGAGTGGGGAACCTTTCTGTGTTGGGAGGCCACATTAATTTAGCTGTAATCAAAGAAGGCCTTGTTCAAGAAACTTCAATTAGATCTACCTCAAAATGTACATTATTTTGTAAAAATCTAAATGTACTTAATAATTTCAAAAAAATGAAAACTATTTGTTAATTTTTAAGTTAACCAAGCTTTCAATGACCTTGTCACGTGTGCTTTTTGTTGGAAAGTATTTGAATATGTGGTTGCAGCATGGAGGTTGGCAGTTTCAGTTGATCCTCTAGTAGTTCTCAACCTTCCTAATGCTGCGGCCCTTTAATACAGTTCCTGGGGGTTGCTGCTCTAGATGGACAGCAGTTGTTTGTAACCTCAGGGCATCTTGATTTGTGTTAGGTAGAGGAATGTAGATTCACAGCAGCAAGTGGTTGAAAAACAAGAAAATATTTTTCAGTCATGTTGCTGAAGGTGTGGGTATTCTACTGCATTTTCCATATTTCTATTGAATCTTTCTGAGTGTGAAACAATAACTTTCAAATGTCATGTACTGAGAGCTCAGTCAATTCCATCTGTGGTTCATTAGGTGCCCAGTGAGATCAACTAGGCGAGGTGAAATGCTAATCTGAGTGTGATGTCAGTGAAACTTCCATTGTCTTCTCCAAGTAACAGCTGCATGGTCTTCTAACGATTCACATAGATCATCCTGCTCACCATTTACTTTTGAAGAAGGGTGTTTTAAAAAAAAGGTAGTTTTTTCCTCAAAGTGCTTGGATTTTTTGCCACATATCATCGATAGACTTAGTTTTACCTTCAAGTTGTTTTGACTTGATATCACACAAAGATGGTGCATTCCTATAGAAATAATTCACATTATTGTTTCTGTTCTTCATAAAACTTAACTATCTTTTCTCATATAGGTAAAATTTTGGTTGACATCTGTCCTTGCAACAGCCAGCACACTTTAGAATGATATGACAAATCCAAAGTAACTCTTTGTAGCAAAAACAATTTTCTGTTATGATCCAAAGGAAGTATGAAACCTGTGCTGATTGAACAGGTTTTCAGTTTTGAACTTTTATTTTAGAAGTATTGCACAAAGTTGTTTCATTAAGTTGAAGGCTAATTCATGCTGCTGATCAGTTATGCTTCTCCTTGAAAAAGACACTTGTTTGTACTTTGAAATGTTACTGGGGTCTAAGCATCCTACAATTGCAATAATGCATTCGTTCACAATTTCTACATCAGTGAATGACTTCCTTTCTTTACCTCAGTATATAAACTATTTTATAAGTTGCTTCAGAGGCATTTTTTACTGGTCTTATTGCTCCTTGAAAGAATTTGCTTTTTTTTTTATCTTTTAATTTCTGCAGCTCAACCTTTCATGCTTCTCTCTCTATTTAAAATATTTTTGGTCCTCATGGAGTGTTATAATGCTGATGAACTGAATGCAAATTTCCTTTATGTTGGCACTGCAGTATCACAAAGCAAGCAAATCATCTTTAGCAGAAACAAGATAATATTGCAATTCCTAACCCTCATTAAAAAGTCTGTTTTCTTCCTTCAGCATTCTTTTGGTCTTCTTTAACATAATGGACTGTTAAGCAAACAATAAAAAAAAAATGTTGAGCTGTGCAACCTATTCACAAATTCCACTTTAAACAGAAACACAGTGCACCATTGTCAAAAGCTGATAGCAGAGGGCATGCTTGACCCCATAAATTCTCATCATCCAGCCTGCTGTGGTGTGGTTCCATTCAGCTGAGGAAGTTAGAACTAAATCACAAACATGTCAAGTCAGCACTTGTGGTTTAATAATTGTACTGGTCAATCTAGGAGGATTATTTTATTGAAACTTTTTACTTTAAAAAATAAAAATATAGAAGATGAATGAAAATGTAATGATAAAAGAAGAAGGATTTGTTCTGTATAATTTGGATTCAGTTACAAGGCCACACATTCATTTTGGCTTTAGCCAGGTTAATTACAATGTGTCTAGAAGATGCTGTATTTGAGTGGAGTCATCCTAGGGTTTGCTGTCCATCTAGTGGGTGTATATACGAATCTTTGGTAATGCTTGGTAAATACTCAACTATAATATCAACTAGAGCTTCTGTGCTTTGGGACTCTCTTCTTCTCCTTCAGGGAAACCCTTAATTCATGTGTGTATACCCTTCAGGTAGTCCCATACCTTTCAGAGATGGCTCTTTTATCTTCTTCTTTTCTGCCTCTTGAAATGACTGTGTTCACTCGAGAATCTCAAGCTCTGAGATTCTTTCTTCTCCATGGTTTAATATGTTGTTGAATATCTACTTTGGTTTGAAATTTTCTGAATGCCTCTTTTAATTCTTCAAGCTCCTTTATATCCTTTCTATGTTCAGATCCATAGTCTCTTTGTTTATTAATTTTGTTAATTTCTTGGGACACCTTTTTTACTTCTTTTTGCTGGTTTTCTACTTCCCCTTCATTTCCCATCTTATTTGTCATCAATAATTTGACTTCCATTTCTGTCATTTCAACAATTTCTTTGAACTTGGAATTTTCTGCAGCAGCTCCATTGTGAGCCCTTGGGGGAGCTGTTCTGTGTTGCTAGGGTTCTGTTGTGGCTTCTCCCGATGTGTGATCTTCTTCTTTTTCTCCTCCTCTTCCTCCTTCCTCCCTCTTTTCCCTTCCTTTTGCTTTCCTCTCCTCTTCTCCTCCCTTCTTCTTTCTTTTTCCTCCTACCCTTTTGTGTTTCTTTAACTCTAGGTTATAGGGTTAATAGGACCCAATGGATCTGCAAATAGAGAAAAAGGAAGAAGAAAAAGAAAATAATGAAATAAAAAGTGAAAAGAGAATATATAACTGTAGTTAATACAGTCCTCTTTGGTGCTTCAAAGCAGGACAAACAGTGGCTGGGGGTAAGCAGCTTCAAAGAAAGGCGAAAAAAATTTATTGTGGTTAGTTTGCTCCTCTTAGGCATCCTGGAGATAAAAGCTTTTTTTTTTTTTTTTTTAGCGAGGACACTAGGTGGTGCTCCAGTATCAGCAGTAACCTCTGCAGCTTGGTTGCAGCTTGGTAAAGTTTGGGCTGTCCTGCAATCATCAACTTGTACTCTAGGAGATCAGGGCTGGACTTGCCCTTCTGTGTGTGTGAAGGGGCTGGGGAGGTGCAGGGGAAAATGGAGATGGGGCAGAGGGGGGAGTGCCACAGACTGAAGAGTACATCAGACATTTAAGGGTGGCATACCCAATTCTAGAACTGGTTAGGGAGCTAGGTATTTGTGCTGGGTGGGTGCCATGCCTGTGTTCCAAGTGGGATGTGAAGACTGAACAGAGATCTGTGAGGAAGGGTGGGTTCTCGGATCCACTGGGGAAGCTGCCGGGCCAGCCCAGATGTGCCACTCAGGCTTCAAAGATAGAACCCTGGCTGGGCGCCTGACTGCCACTTGTGGATCCTTGGACAGCCGTGCCAAGTTGGGCCAACACTGGTGGCCTCAACCTCAGGCTTCAGCAATCCCCACACGTTCCCTGTGGCTCGCTGAACTCCAGTGGTGGGCAGCTGATGCACGTCAGTCTTCCTGTTCCCCCATGCACTAGCTCCCCCCTCAGACCTGCCCCCCCTTCATTCTTCAAGGGCAGCACCTAACTGCAGGTCACCAGCTGTCTGGAAAGAGCCTCTCCCTATTGGCCCTCCCCCAAATGTCCAGCACTTGTGCACCCAGCAGCCCGGGGGCCCTGAGCTGCTGTTTGTGCTGCTTCGCACATTCTGGCTGGTGGCACAGACCCAATCAGGATTCCAGGCAGTCCCCAGAGCACCCTGGCAGGGGCTGTGTGGGGTGGTTCTGGTTTCCTAGTGGCTCATAACACACAGATCCTGTGTGTAGTTTTTGCCCCTGGATCCCCAGACCCCCCCCTCACCTGCTGTCCCCGCTGACTTCTTGCTCTTGGTATCTTTTCTGGTCCTGTGTCCCATTCTGTCGCTCTGTGCCTTTACAGCACTGTTTCTGAGTGGGACCATACAAGTGGTGGCAGGTAGTTGTCCTTCTCCCCAGCTTTCCCAGGAGAGGCTGGTGAGGGGACACCACCATGCCATGTGGGAGCACTATTGAAGGTGAAAAGAGAAACCAGAGAGGCTTTTTTTCCCAAGGGGAAAGCTGAGCTGGGAAGGGTAAGTTGGATCCCGACGTGGTTATGCCTAAATAAGAAGCAACAATCCTTTTCAAAGCTCTCCACACCTTGCACACACGGGGTGGGAGTGGGCATGTCAGAACTGGCCAATCAGAAGCTGAACAGTACAAATGACTGAAACCAGTTGGTTCATCAACTGTGATATCAACATGTCCACCAGCAGTGATTCCCACAGAGCAAACCTCTGGTCACCGTGGCTATGGCAAGCAGTGAATGGGCAGCCTGCAACATCATGGCCTTCTCACACCAGGGGGCGAAAAGGGCTGGTTCTGCACGTGGACAAGGCTGGCCTGGCTGCCAGAGCCGCGTGGCAGTAGGGCTGTCCTTTAGGCAGCGGAGTTTGCCAATGCTGCCTCCTGCTTGCCCTGGTGGGGCTGCCAGGCTGCCCCCTGCATCAGGTTGGCCAGCTGTACCGTGGCCAGCTCCTGGTACACCAGGTTCTGCCCATCACTGAGAAAGCACAGCATGGTGGGTGCTTCACCTGCAGGGATTTAAAAAATCAACTTGCTGGCCTTAACCTTAGGGTTTCCAATTCCGTAGGTCTTCAACGTGCATTTTTAACAGGTGATGTAGGAACCATCATTTGAGAACCACCGCAAAGATAAATTTGGGAGGAATCAATATCTTTATACTATTATATCCTTCCATCTGTGTGCAGGATGTATCCAAGTGTCTTATGCCTTCTTTAATGTCCAAATAACATTTTATTAAGTTTTTTTCCTATGTAGGTGTAGCATATTTTTATAAGAGTTTATCTGGTGGTATTCTACATGTAATTTCTTTAATTATATTTTTAATTGTGTATAGAAATTAATTGAATTTTGACATATTAATCTTACATCCAGCCCCCTCCCAAACTTTCCTTTTTGTTCTTCCAATGACTAGCTTATACTTTGCTTTTAGTCCTATGAATTAATAAGTTAAATACAAATAAATCGATAGAAAAATGTGTAAAGACATTAATGGACAGTTTAACCAATTATCAACATATGAAAAGATACTTGATCTTATTGGTAGTCAGGAATTTTAGATTAAAATCACAATGAGATACCATTTCCATACTCAAGAGGTTTGAAAACACTTAAAAATATGGACAAAACCAAAGGTGGTAAGGATCTAGGACTGTGAGAATTCTCATCCTCTGTTTTTGGGAGTGTAAATTGATATAAAGACTTTGGGTGGTGGGAAATGCTGCATTCTAGTAACTTTGAGGATGGTTATACTCTATGACCAAGCAAGTGACCCTCAGTGTGTGTCCCAGAGAGGCTCTTGCCAAATGCACGTAAGGAGAGATATGTGGAAATGCCTATATTGCTAATAATGTCAAAGCCCAGACACTGAAGTATCTACTCACGGGAGAACAGATGGATAATTAGGCATCTACAAATGCTTAATTATTCACACATATAATAGAATATTAACAAATGCACAAATATACAAATATATAAAAGAATATTGAGAAGAGAATTAAAAAGGAAAGAAATATCCCTACACCCATCAACATGGATGAGCCTTTAAAGTGTAGCATTGAATATATTATATGATGCAGGTCACGGTCACGGAAGGCCACACATAGTATAAGCTATGGATTCATTTATATAAAGTTCGAAATCAGGCAAACTAAAAAAATATATATTTTAGGAATACATTCAAAGGTGGCAAAACTCACAAAAAGCAAGAGAATGATTAACTGAAAATGCAAGAGAGGAACAGAGGTAGTCAGACAGGGACGTGGAGAAGCCTGCCACTAAGCTGGTATTAATAGCCTGTTTCTCAAGCTGGATGTTGCTGGGTATGTTGCTTTATTTTTAAATTTGTCTGTATATCTTCTGTTTGTCTCCATATCCTTGTCTATCTGAAATATTTCACACACAATAATTTTTTTGAAAAGACCCTGGAGAGGAGGAGTAGGAAGCATTAGGAATCTGTGTCCCCTTTAAGGCAGCAACCGCCCTGGCAGAATTTGTGAACATAACTTTTATAAGCACTGGGAAACCAACAAATTTGCATAGCTTGCTTTATTGCAATATTCACTTTACTGCAGTGGTTTGTAATTGAACCCACAACATCTCTGAGGTATGCCTGTGTGTTTGATACCATTCAAGTATACACCTAAAAATAGTTAAGACTGTGGATTTCATTTGATGTATATTTTACCACAATTTAAAAAAATTTGAAAAATAAAAGCATGCTAGAGAAGCACAATAAAAATGGCGGGGGTGGGGGACACTTGTGGCTCAAAGGAGTAGGGCACCGGCCCCATATGCCAGAGGTGGCGGGTTCAAACCCAGTCCTGGCCAAAAACTGCAAAAAAAAAAAAAAAAAAAGTGGCAGAGGAAGAACCTTGATGGATCTAACTGTGCAAACTGTGCTTGATGGGGCAATCACAGCCACCACCTCAGGCAGCACAGAGGTGACAGGTGACAGCATCCCTATCCTCTCCCACGGAGCTATAACTTATTGGACCACAGGCTAGGCTGTGACAGAGCTGATGTAATAAGATGAGTGAACAAATCATTTATTCTTTGTCCACAATCTGAACCGGGAAATACTGAGATAATGAAGAAGGTAGCACTGGGAATTCATGCTGAAAAGAAACACAGAAATGGGGGCCCCCGAGTCATGGGAAGTTTGATGTGTAAGTCCCATGTGAGTCAAAGTCCAAAGGAACAGACACCATTTGTGACTGGAAGGTACAAGGTGGAGTGCTTTCATAGAGAAAGCCAGTTAGTGCAGAAGGACAAATTGCCAGCCTTGAGGCCTGGAGGCATAGAGAGAAATTCCTTCAGCATCCCTTGCTGAAGGCCCTGGAGATGCCCTGGGTCTCCAGAGACCTAAAGCTTGAGGCTCTGAGCCCAGCTTCTACTTAGCTCTGATTCCTATGTTTCCTTCTCCTCAGGAGAACCTTCATGGACCAACATTCCACCCGCTCGCCTGTCTCCATGGAGAGTTATCGATTGTTCTTTTTAAAATATCAGGACTACCTGGGAGACTTCTGGGCTGGCCATGAAACAATAGCTATTATAAAAACTGCAGACAGAACACAAGAAACAATGAACTCTCTGAGGATGCTGAAAAGTGAACAGCAGCAGGTGCACCAGGGAAAGAAGGCAAAACCTGAAGACATGACTTTACTTTGTCAGATCTAGTAGAAATGTACAGCAATAAGAGGGAATGCTACTGAAATTAAAACTTAAAGACATAGCACATAAAAGTGGAAAAATAATGGGATTCAGATCCAGAAGACCTGGATTTCAGCAGACTCATTTACTTCAGAATTGCTTGATCTTGGTTACTTAACTGAACCTCAAAAATAAGACCAAAAGTACTCCCCCAAACTACTTGGAGGTAAACAAGCAAAGCAAACCAGTGTCTGTGCACTTTCTGGTTGTGCTTCTGAAGTTAGTCCAAGGAAACTATCTGAGGTAGAGGGGGCCCTTCCAGTCATGAAAGATTTAAGAAGCCTTTCCTCATTCCTAGGAGGGTCTGACAATTAAGTTCATGAACTTGCCACCATGTGCTTATGTTGGCAGTGCTGGACAGACAGCTCAGTAAGGTTTCATAACCTTGGTCTGTGAGTGTCTCACGGTCATGTTTGTGTCCACATGAGGAGGTGTCTTACTGAGTCACATTCTACCCTCTCCCATTCTATCCTCTCCGCTGGTTTGTGTGCCCTGGAGAGAATGTTGGAGCTTGAATGAGAGCAATGAACAAACATTTGTAAATTTCTTGTTAAACTTGGCAAGAGTGGAAGTGAAATCAGGGACATGTTAGTCCATGTTCATCGGGATAACGCCACGAAGAAAGTGGCAGTGTACAAATGGATTAAACATTTTTCTGAGGAGACAGAAAGCATCACTGATGAAGAGAGAGGTCAGGGCAGCCAGTAATGAATGAAACTGATGAAAACATTGCAAAAATTCAATGAATTATGTGTCGTAATTGTCGGCTGACTGTGAGAAGCATAGCGGACCAAGTAAGTAAGCATTAAAGAAAAATAGTCAGGAAATCTTAACTGAAAATCTTGGCCAACAAATCAAGGCTCTTGCATCATGACAATGTACCAGGTTCACGTGGTACTGTCTGTGAGGAAGTTTTTTTTTTTTTTTTCTGAGATAGTGTGTCACTATGTCACCCTTGTAGAGTGCTATAGTGTCAGAGCTCACAGCAATCTCAAATGCTTGGGCTTAAGTGATTCTCTTGCCTCAGCCTCCCAAGTAGCTGGGACTATAGGAGCCCACCACAATGCCCAGCTATGTATGGAGAAGTACATGGCTGTCTGCCCATAGAAATAGACTCAGCTGGGGGGTCGAAGAAACTCCCTTCTCATTACTATATATTATATATATATATAGCTGCTGACTATGATTATATATTATATATATATATATATATTTTTTTTTTTTCTGGTTGTAGTGGTTGTTTGGCAGGCCCGGGCTGTGTTCAAACCCACCAACTCCCGTGTATGTCACTGGCCCTCTAGCTGCTGAGCTACAGGTGCTGAACCTGTGAGGGAGTTTTTAATCTAGTGAAACAAATTACTGTTTTGGAAAACCCTCCCTACTCACCTAATCTGGCCCCTCATAACTAAAGAAAATATTGAAAGGAAGACATCTTGGTGACATTCAGGACAGCAAGGTTGTAATACAGCAAACAGCTCTGACGGCCATTCCTGAGAAAGTTCCAAAATTGCTGTGAAGGGTGGACTAGGCCCTGGCATCAGTGAACAGCTTTCCAGGGGTGTGTGTCAAAGGTGGCTGTAGTGATATTCAGCAATAAGGTATTGGGACGCTTTCTAGGATGAGTTTGTGAACTTAATTGTCAGACCTGGCATCTGGCAACTGGGCAGGGTGAGTGGCCACTGGTTTCCTGAGGGCACTTTGCTTGGCTTCTGGGATCCTTTCTGACCTGAAGTAATGAGAAGGGAGTTTCTTCGATCCCCGGGGCTGAGTCTATTTCTATGGGCAGACAGCCATGTACTTCTCCAACGCGAGCACTCACACCCCCAATGTGTCTCCAGCCTTGGCTGTTCAACATTATTACTCTTGTGCAGTGACGCTTACGGTAGATCAGCTATCAGCACTGCAGACTCCGGATTCAGACTCCCTGGGTTTGAATCCTAGAGCTTTTCTTCCCATTATGACCTTGAATCCCAGGTCTCAGTTTCCTCACCTGTAAGATGTGGATAAAAACGCTAACTGCCTCATGGTGTTTTGCTTAACATTTAATGAGAAGATGCACCATGTTGAATGATCAGTAAATGAGCTCAATTATTAACAACCATGGCATAAACAGGGCTTGCATTCCGGTTACATTCATCCTCTTGGCCACTTGGGGGAGCCGTATAGCTGTAAAACAACCAAGTTCCAGAAAAGGTTTATTTTAGTAAAGATTAGCCGCTGACTATGAAAAGAAAGTTAAGGGTCTCTTCTCCTTTATTTCTGCATATGAGGAAACAGTCTCAGAGAAGAGAGACGATTTGTCCACAGGCATACAAGTAACTTGTAGTGGAATACTAAGTCTTTTAATTTCCCAATTCATTAACAAATTGCTTGATAGATACCAGCCATAGTTAAAAAGTCTCTGGGAAGCTGGGTGTGGAGGTGTGTGCCTGGAGTCCTAGCAACCAGGTGCGGGGGGTGGGGGGGTGGGATACTGAGATGGGAGGATCCCTTAAGCCCAGGAGTTCTAGGCCAGCCTGGGCAACATAGTGAAACCCCTCCCTTTTTTTTTTTTTTTTTTTTTTTTTTTTAAGCCTACTGGTTCCAAGCACCACTAAATTTACTCTCTGGCTGTGTGTCTGTGTACAGTTTTAAACAATCCCGCTCTTCTCAAATTCTCTGCCAATGAATTTGTATTGTACTTTTTGTTTTGTTGAGAGCTGTGCGTAACAAACAGTAGCTTAACAGGTATAGTTTGATATATACCATGAAATTTGTTGCCTTGATACCCATATAGTTCTTTTAAAAAAATTTTTCAGTCTTGGGCAGCTCCTGTGGCTCAAAGGGGTAGGGCGCTGGCCCCATATGCTGGAGGTGGTGGGTTCAAACCCAGCCCTGGCCAAAAACTGCAAAAAAAAAAAAAAAAATTTTTTTTCAGTCTTTAAAAAAACTTTCAGAATATCACAGGGGTACACACGTTTTAATGATATGATTTGCTTTTGTACACTTCAGGTCGATGTTATAAGTGTGCCCCTGACCCAGAATGTGTGTATTGTACCTGTTATATATGAATTAATGCAACCCTGGATACGCAGTTCTTTTAAAACACAGCCAGCAGGCATTGTTATGCAGGAAGAAACTTGTGCAGGAAGGATACACACATACACACACACACACACACACACACACACACACACACGCTTCCTCAGGGATCACAGTGAATTTCAAAGCTTTAAATGCCACCTGTAGGAGGATAATTCTTAAATTTATATTTCCAACCTGGATCTCTCCCCTGAACTTCAGCCTTATTTGTCTAACTTCTACAATGTTTCTACTTGGAAGCTTAATGAGACAGCTCATGTTCTTGTTATTTAAAGCTGAGTGAGCCCCTTATCTTCTCCCAGACTTGCTGCTCCAACAGACTTTCCCATTTCTGATAATGGCAATTCTGTCTTTTTGTTTACTCAGTCAAAATCCTTGAGTTTCCCTTAAACCTTTGCTTTTTCTCACAGTCCGCATTACACTCATCATGCAACATGGTAGCCCCACCTTCAGAAAAAATCTGAGCTCCAACCACTTCTTGCTGTCTCTCTAAACCTCCCACCATGACCCAAGCCACTGTCTCCTCACCCTGGTTATTGCAATAGCCTCCTGACTGATCACCCCCCAACTCCGTCTACCTTTGCCTTCTCTGCAGAGTGGCAGAGCCCTGCTCAAAAACCTCTGGTGGCATCCTGTGATAGAATGAATGTTTGCATCTCCCCCAAAGTCTCACGTTGAAATCCTAATCCCCAAGATGATGGAATGAGCCTCTGATAGGTGACTAGGTCATAAGAGGATTGCCCTCATGAAAGAGATTAGTGCCCTCATAACAGAGACCTTGTAAAGACTTTTGGCCCTTTCTACAATGTGAGAATATAGCCCCCCCACCCAAAAAAATGGCTGTCAATGAACCAGGAAGAGGCCATTGCCACGTATGCAGTCTGTCATTGACTGAAACGTTGCTGTATAGTACACAGCAGCATTTCTGTTCTGCATAATTACCCTGACTAGCACTTTTAGTAAAACATTAAGTAGAAATGACAAAAATAGACATCCTTCTCTTTTTCTTAAGGGGAAAGCATTTATTCTTTCGCTATTAATTATGATGTTACCTGTGGGATTTTTTGATGCATTTTATTGGGTTAAAGAAATTTCCTTCTCCCTGGGTGAACTTAAACTTTACCATGGAGGTGAGAACAACATAACCTAAAAATTTGTGTCCTCGTATTAATTTAAAATAAAAAAGCTTCCTTTTATTCCTGGTTTGGTGTTTCTACCATGAAAAACTGTTAAATTTTGTCATAAGCTTTTTATGTGTTAATAGAAAAATCCTATTTTTTTTTACACTCCCACTTTTGATACCAAATATATGGATTTCCCCTAGTGTTAAGCAATTCTCCAAATTTCCAGGTACAAACTAGATATCCTACAATTCAGTTATGACGCTCACTACTCAGAGTTAGCATAGACCCCACAGATTTAAGGCTCAGCCATCATGTTTCTGCTCCTCACCCCTCCCAGTTCAGATGTCGGTCACAAGTCCAGGTTGTCACTCATACTTCTGACCAACTGGTGGTATATTGAGGGTTCCCACAACTCCCTCCTCTGGCTTAATAATCTGATAGAATGGCTCACAGAACTAAGGAAGGTGGTTTACTTATGTTATCAGTTTGCTATAAATGATAGAACTCAGAAACAGCCAAATGGAAGAGATGCATAAGCTGAGGTTTGTGGGAACGGGCATGGAACTTCTGTTGCCATTGTCTTTAGGTGGGTCACCCTCCCAGCACCTCCGTATGCTCACCAACCTGGAAGCCGCCTGATTAATCATTGGCCACTGGTGATTAAGTCAATCTCCAGCACCACTCCTCTCACGGGGTTGGGCTGAAAGTTTCAACCCTCTAATCAATGATTGGTTCCCTTGGTAACAGCCCCCATTTTCTGCGAGTCAGCTTAGTAGCACAAACTCAAGTATGGTAGAAAGGTGCTATTATAAATGATAGAAGAACATCTTTTCTCCTTATTGCTCAAGAAATTCCAAGAATTGTAGGAGCTCTGTGCCAGGCACCAGGAATGAGACAATTTCATGTGTCTGATGAGATGATCACTCATGTGTTTTTGTCCTTTGCTCTATTAATTTACTACTTAAAGTACTACTTTAATTGAATTTTGGATGTTTAACCACTTGATCATGATGTATCATCATGTTTACATGTTGCTAGAATTGTTTTGATAGTACTTTTGGGGAATATTTTGCATTGTTATTGAAATATTGATAAATTGTTCCATTTTCTGCCATGACTTTGGTTTTGGTATCAGGATAATACCAGTCTCATTCAATGAATTGGGAAGTGTTCCCTACTCTTATTTTTTTTTAAGAGTTCGTGAAAAATTCCTATTCTTTCATTATTTGGTAGAATTCAGCAGTGTAGCAATATTGTCTGGGGCTTTTCTGTTTTTTGTGGGAAATTTTTTGATCATTAATTCTATCTTTTTATCTGTTATAAGCCTACTCATATTTACAATTTCGTCTAGTGTCAATTTTCATAGCTTATATCTGTCTAAGAATTTTTCTACTTCATCTAAATTACCTAACTTTTTTGGCGTATGGTTGTTCATAGTATTCATTTATAATCTCTTTCATTTTGGTAACATCATTAGTGATGTTGCTTCTTTTATTCCTGACTTTACTTATTCAAGCTTTTTCTATCTTTTTTTTTTTTTTTAAAGACAGTCTAGCTTAAATGACTGTCCATTTTGTTGACTTTCAAAGAACCTAACTTTTGGTTAGGTTTTTTCATCCATTTTTCTCTGTTGTTTTTCTACTCTCTATTTTATTTATTTTTGCTTTAATCCTTATTTTATCTGCCTTTCTGCTTGCTTTGGGTTTACTTTGGTTTTTTTCTATACTTAAGGTGGAAGCTTAGGTTATTGATTTGAGACCTTTCTTCTGTATATAGGCATTTGCAATCATGATTCCCCATTAAGCCCTGCTTTAGTTATATACCATAAGTTTTAGTATGTTGTATTTTTGTTTTTATCTACCACGAACTATTCTCTAATTTCCATTATGACTTCTTCATTGACTTGTTAGTCATTTAATAGTGTGGTGTTTATTTTCCACATATTTCTGAATTTTCAGTTTCCTTATATTATTGATGTCTAATTTCATTACATTGTGGTCAGAGAATAGCTTTATATGATTTCAGTCTTTTTATATTCAGTGAAGCTTGTTTTGTGGGCTATCATATAGTCTGTCGTGGAGAATATTCTCTGTGAATTTGAGAAAAATGTGTATTCTGTATTTTGCCATTCTGGGTGGTATGTTCTACAGATGTGTCTACTGGGTCTAGTTGATTTGTAGTGTTGTTCAAGTCTCTGACAACCTTGTGGATTTTTAGCCTATTTTTTCTTTCCATTATTGAATGTGATATATTCAACACTTATTGTTGAATTGTCTGTTTTTCCTTGAGTTTTGTCAGATTTTGCTTCATGTATTTTAGGGTTCTGTTAGATGCATTGTAATGGTTATATTTTCCTATTGCGTGGATGCTTTCATTATTATAAAATACTCTGTTTTGTTTTTTGCAGTTTTTGGCCGGGGCTGGGTTTGAACACGCCACCTCTGATACATGGGGCTGGTGCCCTACTCCTTTGAGCCACAGGTGCCGCCCAAAATACTCTGTTTCATTTCTAGTAACTTTTATTATTTTAAAGTCCATTTTCCTTGTTATTAGTATAGTCACTCTAGATGTCTGTGGTTGCTATTACATGGTGTATCTTTTTTCATTTCATTTCATCTAGTTTCATTTCAAACTATTTGTATTTTTGGATCTAAAGTGTAGCTCCTGTCAGTGGATCATATACTCGAGTCCTTTTTTTAAAAAAATAAAAATACAGTGCTCACTTCGGCAGCACATTATACTAAAAAAAATTGGAATGATAGAGAGAAGATTAGCATGGCCCCTGTGCAAGAATGACATGCAAATCTGTGAAGCGTTCCATATAGAAAAAAAAAAAAAAAAGAAAGAAAAATCCAATTTGACAATCATTTTTTGATTGAATTTCTTAATCCATTTTCTAATTGTACTCTCCTTAATATGATTTAATTTATGCTAGACATTTTGTGTTCCACGTCTCATATCTTTTTTTTACCCTCTCATTTACTATTTTATTTTCCTTTAAAAGAATATTTTCTTTTTTTTTTTTTGGCTGGGGCTGGGTTTAAACCCACCATCTCCAGCATATGGGGTCGGCACCCTACCCTTTTGAGCCACGGGTGCCGCCCTAAAAGAATTTTTTCTACTGTAACATTTTAATTCCTTTGCCAATTTTTAATCTATTTTTGAGATATTTTCTAAGTAGTTTGCTGTAGGGCAATAAGATACATCTTAACTTAGCAGAACCTACTTTGGATTTATGATGTCTTAATTCTAGGGAGACATAGAAATATTACACCTGTTTAGTTCTATCCTCTACTCAATGTTTTTTCCTGCTATTGCTACATATATTATGTTTATCTATGCTACAAGTTTATCAATACATTAGTATAATGATTACTTTCTATAATGTATGTCTTTTAAAGAAGCTGAGAATACAGAGAAGAGCAAGGACACATTTATAAAGTATGTTACATTAGCCTTCTTAGTCGCCATTTCTGGTTCTCTTCATTTTTCTTGTGGATTTAGGTGCCCACCTGGTGGGTGTCATTTCCTTACTTTAGTTGAGCTTTGTTTTCACCCATCTCCTTTGTATTGTTATTGCCAATTATATTTTGTTTCAATATGTTAAGGCCCCAACACTGCAAATACAAACAGAGACACAATGTTATGTCCTTCTTTTTAAGTCAATTAAGAGGAGAAAAAGGAATAAACATAAACTATACTGTATTTTATATTTGCCTAAATATAATTATTTTTAGCAGAGCATTTTTTATTCTTCGCTTGTGGATTCAGATTATTGTCTGGTGTCATTTGCTCTCTGTCTGAGGCACTTCCTTTACATTATCTTCTAAGGTGGGTCTGCTAGCAATGAATTCTCTCAGTTTTTGTTTGTCTTGGTGGAATGTCTTGATTTATCTCTTGTTTCTGAAACATAGTTTTGCTGGATATGTTTTTGGTTGACAGTTTCTCCTTTCAGCACTTTGAATGTGGCCAGTTTACTACCTCCTAGTTTCTGTTGTTTCTGATTAGAAGTCAATTGTTAATCCTATTGGAATTCCTTTGTATGCAAGGAATTATTTTTCTCTTGCTGCTTTCAAAATTTTCTTTTTATCTCTTTATATGTTGACTATTATGTATCTGCATACTAATCTCTTTGCATTTATCCTTCTTGGAGTTTGGTGAGCTCCTTGTATGCATAAGTATAAAAAATCATATTTGAGAAGTTTTCAGCCATTATGTCTTCAAATGTTTTTTGTGATATTTTCATTTACTTCTCTCCTCCTGGTATTATCATTAGGCACATATATCAAGGCACATATAATGTATCACATTTATCTGAAAATGTTTGTTTTTCTGGAGCTCTTTGTCTCTCTGTTGATTGATTCTTTCTTCTGCCAGCTAAAATCTGTACCTGAGCCTCTCTAGTGAATTCTTCCTTTTGGTTATTGTATTTTTCAATTCTAAAATTTCCAATTTGTTTTTTTTCTATAATTTCTATTTCTGCTGATATTCTCTACTTAGTGTGACATTGTCTCCATGTCTTCTTTTAAATCACTGTTTCACTTATAGTATTTACTTTGAAGTCTTTGTCTATCAAGTCAACATCTGGACCTCCATAAAGGCAGTTTCTGTTGTCTGCTTTTATTCCTGGGTGTGGATCACACTTTCTTGTTTCTTTGAAAATTTTGTTTTATTTATTTATTTATTTTGAAAACTGGGCATTTCAAACAATATATTGTAGCAACTTTGAAGACTGATTGTGGTGGTTTTGTTTAATTATTTGTTTGAATTTATTTATTTATTTATTTATTTTCAGATTAACGTGAGGGTACAAACAATTAGGTTATAATGTTTCCATATGTTAGGCAGAGGCCCTGTTTAGTTGTGCCTCTCTCCCAGAAGGTGTGCCACATACCCTTACATTGTGCCCACTAAGTGGGAGCCCACCAATTCCCCTCCCCCTCTCCTTTTCTCCCCTTGCTAGGCCCTTCCCCCAACTTGAATTGAGTTTTTCTCCTTATATGGGCATGTATTAGATCATCTACTAGCTTCTACTAGTATTAAGTCCATTGGATACTTGCTTTTCCATTCTTATGCTACTTTACTAAGAAGAATGTGTTTCAACTCCATCCAGGTTAATATAAAAGATGTAAAGTTTCCACCTTTTCTTATGGCTGAACAATATTTTGTGGTACGCATATAATACAGTTTTATTAATCCATTCCTGGGTTGATAGTCATTTAGATTTTTTCCATACCTTGGTGAATATAAATTGAGCGGTGGTAAACAATCTAGTGCAAATGTCAGTATGATAAAATGTTTTCTTTCTTCTGTGTAGATGCCTAATAATGGGATTGCAGGATCAAATAGAAGGTATATTTTGAGTCTGAGTTTATTTGTTTAGTGATCTGTTTGGACTAGTTCAGTGAAGTTTATTTTATATGCAGTTGAAAGTTTTAATATTTTTCTCAAATGGCACAGTTCAGGGCATCTTATTCCTAGGGATGCCAGTGATTTTAGCCAGCCCTCCTTTGATCTTCTCTTTCGTGGATGTTCCTGTAATATTATTGCTGGTCTGCATTTACTGGTTTTGCCAATTGGTAGCTGATTGCTCTGTTGTTTCAACAATGACTTTGAGCTAATTAAAGTCAGACAGTTTGCAGGATGATGCAAATGTTTGATGCCAATATTTGAGGCTGATTTTAATCTTTTTTATTTTTCTATTAAATCATAACTTTGCACATTAATGCATTTATGGGGTACAATGTGCTGATTTTATATACAATTTGGAATGCTTACATTGAAATGGTTAACATAGCCTTCACCTCTCGTATTTATTTTGTTAAGACATTTATAATCTACTCTTTTTTAATTAAATCATAGCTGCGTACATTAATGCAGTCATGGGGTACAGTGTGCTGTTTTTATATAAAATTTGAAATACTTTCATCAAACTGGTTAACATAGCCTTCATGTCATTTTCTTAGTTTTTTTTTTTTTTTTTGAGATGGAGCCTCGAGCTATCCCCCTGGATAGAGTGCCATGGCATCACAGCTCATAGCAACCTCCAACTCCTGGGCTCAAGTGAGTCTCCTGCCTCAGCCTCCCAAGTAGCTGGGACCACAGGCGCCCGCCACACGCCCGGCCATTTTTTGGTTGCAGCCATCATTGTTGTTTGGCGGGTCCGGGCTGGGGATTCGAACCTGCCACCTTAGGTGTACGTGGCTGGCGCCTTAGCCGATTGAGCCACAGGCGCCGAGCCATTTTCTTAGTTATTATGTTAAGATATTTATAGTCTACATTTAGAAAAATTTACACATACCCTTGTAAGATGAACCATAGGCATGATCCCACCAATCACACTCCCTCCACCCATTTTCCTGAATCCTGTCTCTTCCCTCTCCCCTTTCCCCATATTGCTGAACTATAATTGAGTTATAGCATTCAAATGAAAGCTATAAATTAGTTTCATAGTAGGACTGAGTACATTGGATACTTTTTCTGCCATTCTTGAGATACTTTGCTAAGAAGAATATGTTCCAGCTCCATCCATGTAAACATGAAGGAGGTAAAGTCTCCATCTTTCTTTAAGGCTAGGTAATATTCCATGGTGTATATATACCACAATTTATTAATCCATCTGTGGGTCGATGGGCACTTGGGCTTCTTCCATGACCTAGCAATTATGAATTGGGCTGCAATAAATATTCTAGTACAAATAGCTTTGTTGTAGTGTGCTTTTTGGTCTTCTGGATATATACCTAGTAGAGGAATTGTAGGATCAAATGGCAGGTCTATTTTTAGTTCCCTAAGTGTTCTCCAGACATCTTTTCAAAAGGAATATATTAGTTTACATTCCCACCAGCAGCGTAGAAGTGTTCCTTTTCTCCACATCCATGCCAGCATCTCTGGTTTTGGGATTTTGTGATATGGGCTAATCTTACTGGAGTTAGGTGATATCTCAAAGTAGTTTTGATTTGCATTTCTCTGATGGTTAAGGATGATGAGCATTTTTTCATGTGTCTGTAAGCTGTGCACCTGTTTTCTTCAGAGATAATTCCCTTGCCCACACTGAGATGCACTTGTTCTTTTCTTGCTAATACATTTGAGTTCTCTGTGGATTCTTGTTATTAACCTTTTGTCAGAGACATAACCTGCAAATATCTTCTCCCATTCTGAGGGCTGTCTGCTTGCTTTACTTACTGTGTTCTTGGCTGTGCAGAAGCTTTTTAGTTTGATCAGGTCTCAAAAGTGTATTTTTGATGTTGCTTCAATTGCCC
>CAUYQV010149746.1:0-31398 GCA_963574575.1 Galagoides demidoff | reverse complement strand
GTACAGTGTACTGTTTCTCTATACAATTTGAAGTACTTTAATCTAACTGGTTAACATAGCCTTCATGTCTTTTTCTTAGTTATCGTGTTAAGACATTTATATTCTACATTTAGAGAGATTCACATGTACCCTTTATAGGATGAACCATAGGCGTGATTCCGCCAATCACCCGCCCTCTTCCCACTCTCCCCTTCCCTCCCTCTCCCCTCTCACCATGTTCCTGGGCTAAAATTGAGTTATAGCTTTCCTATGAAAGCTATAAATTAGAAAAATGGACCGCTTCACAAATTTGCGTGTCATCCTTGCACAGGGGCCATGCTAATCTTCTCTGTATTGTTCCAATTTTAGTACATATGCTGCCGAGCACAAGTGTACTTTTAAGAGATAGGATCTTACTGTCACCTAGGCTGGAGTATAGTGGCACCATCATCGTAGTTCATTGCAGCCTCTAACTCCTTGGTTCAAGCAATCTTCCTGCCTCGGTTTCTCAAAAGCTGAAACAATAGGTACAAGCTGCCATAGCTGGCTAATTTTTAAACTTTTTTGGAGAGACAGTGTCTTGCTGTGTTGCAGGCAGATCTTGAAGTTCTGGCCTCAAGCAATCCTCCTGTCTCTATCTCCCAAAGTGCAAGTGTATTTTTAAAAAGACTTTATTCTATTATTTAATCCTTTGAAAACTACTGATTGTAAGTTACTAAATTAAAAAGTTTAATAGCTTCCTACTTAAATTCATGATAGGAAACGCCATGTTTTTTATGCTACTTTTCAATTAAATATTTTGCATCATTAAACTTTTAAAAATGTCTTAACAGATTTAGGGGGCACAGTGTTTTTGGTTACATGGATAATGCTGAAGTCAGGGCTTTTAGCGTAGCATACATTTTTAGAATAGCACACATTATACTCGATAGGTAGATTTGTATCCCTATTCCCTTTGCATCCTCCCCCCTTCTTAGTTTTCACTGTTCATTACACTATTTGTGACTTCATACTACACATGTCCCTCGTTTAGCTCCCACTTATAAATGAGAACATGTAGTATTTGTTTTTCCATTCCTGAGATATTTCACTTAGAATAATGGTCTTCAGTTCCATCCAAGTAGCTGAAAAGACATTATTTCATTGTTATTTATCAATTTCCTTTAAAAGTTGGTTTCTAAATTTAAGGAGGGAAAGTATGTATATACTTTGGTACATTCAGTTTTTCCTCAGTTTTTGAAATTTAGGGTTAGTCTTTTTCAGGGTCAGGTTCTCGTAATTATTAATACTCAATTTTCCTGGTAAACAAACTACCACAGAAGCCTAGATTTTCATTTTAATTGGTCCCCCTGCTCCCAGGGGATCAGCTTGGTTATTTCAGATCATCCAGAGACAGAAACCTTCAGTCATTAGCCATATTGTCTAGTGTCTAGAAATACATAAAAATAGGTACCTCCAAGCCTCTCATACCCCCGAAAACTGTGCCAGAGAACACCTGAATATGAGAAGCAGAAATCAATTGTTGGAGATGGTACAGAGGCAAGAAAACTTTGTGCCTAGGCATATGGCCCAAAGTAGAAGCCTGAGAACAATCATTTACCTGTAATTAGTTATATTTTAAAATGGTATGAACTAATGAATTTGTTTTCTCCTCATCTAGGTAATAAACAAAAATCTTATATAGAAGGCTCAAGATAAGTTCTGCAGGTAAATCACCAAAATTTCTCAAACAAATCACCAAAATTTCTACGAACAAATATAAAGCTATTCTTCCTTTGTCCAAATAACCAGCATTAAAAATTAAGAGTTATTTCAAAGTACTATAATTGTAACAAAAAACAAGCATGAAACTGAATTGTTTCTTTTACCTACATAATTGCAACTTAATCTTTTTGAAAAATATTTTTATGGCTGGCTTCAAGAATTGCAATCTTGTGATATCTTTTCTTCATCCTCTTATGCTTCTTATTGAGAATAGCAAGGTTTTTCTTTTACTCATTTGGCTGAATAAAAGAACAATTTTGAGGTTTTGTTTTTAATTTATTTAACTCATCACAGCAAAGTCTAATCACAAATATTAACAGAATAGCAGAAACTATTAGAGTTACATTTATATATTTTTCCAAGGAGTTGAGGCTGCTTAGACTCCTGTCCTCCTTTTTCTCTCCCCACTTCCATTGATTTATTCAGTCTGTTTCATTCAGAAAATATTTATGAGGCAGGTGCGGTGGCTCACGCCTGTAATCCTAGCACTCTGGGAGGCCGAGGCGGGTGGATTGCTTGAGTTCACAGGTTTGAGACTAGCCTCAGCACAAGTGAGACCCCATCTGTAAAAATAGCTGGGCATTGTGGTGGGCACCTGTAGTCCCAGCTACTTGGGAGGCTGAGGCAAGAGAATTGCTTGAGCCCAAGAGTTTGAGGTTGCTGTGAGCTATGATCCCGCAGCACTCTACCCACTCTACTGAGGGTGACAATGTGAGACTCAAAAAAAAAAGAAAATATTTATAGGCACTATTGTAGAAACTAGAGATATGAATTTGTTTTCTCCTCATCTAGGTAATAAGCAAAAATAATAAGCAGTGAACAAACAGATAAAATGGTTGCCTTTATGTGGACTTCATCCAATATAATAAAATATAAACATGTAAGTAATAATTTGGTACAGGCAAACTATACTTAGTGTAAGAAAATAAAGGCTTAACTAAAAATAAATTATATTCATTTCTTTAGAAAAATAGCCCTTTAAAATGCAAAAATCATACTTGGCTTAAATACCCCGCATAAACAGCTAAGGGCTACATTTGGTTTGTAAACCAGTTTGTTAATCCCTGAATTATAACGTAAGTTCTCTTTCCCTTTCTCTCTCTCAGCCTCTAAGTAAAGTTGTTTAGTGGATGACAACTACAACCTCATTCCATTCCAATTTATCTCAACTTTTGTAAAGACAAAATGTAATTATATAAATACCTATGCTTAGGTGGCAATCTACAACTTGCTGTTTACCTGAGTTTCTCTGTTTTGAAAACTTTTGCTTTTTAATGTCAATGTTAATATTCATTAAGTAGAGAAGATAAAAGGTCTAAATAGAGTTCTGAAATATTCAATAGAAATATAATAATTCTTTACTATAGAAATACAATATAGACATGTAGCAATCACCACCTGATAAGCACTCACAAACTAGACACATGTGAACAGAACCTCTACTACAAATACCTGTACTGTGTCTTTAACAATGACAGTGCTGAATGAAGAAACATACATACCGGAGTTTCTGTAGTGGAGGTGGCTGGCTGTTGAGATGACTGTGGTCGAGACTCCTCTGACTGAGTCCTAACCAATCCGCTACTATGACCTTTGACAGTATCGCCATTGGTAACTGGAGGATGTTGTTGGGTCAGAGCAGCTTTTAATCTCTGAAATGCAAATATCATTTTAAAAAAAATACCCTGCTTTATCCCCAAATTCAACTCTCAATAACTGAAAATAACTAGTTTTGTTCAACTAAAGCAATACCAGTTACTTTTATGCACACTGTCACCTATTCTCTTCTATCCTATTTCTATATCCCATATCTCAATTTTCTCTAGAAGACTGCTAGATTATAAGACCTAAATCTTTTGATTTCTGCAAGCATGGTGTCAGTGTTTACTCGGACAACGAACTGATACTGCACTTTTTAGAACACTAAATTGTCTGTCAGACAGAACCTTTTCCTAGAACCTACAGCTGGGTTTGACTCCCTTAGGTCTTCCCTATCCTCAGTAAGCAGATTTAGTTCCTGGTCTATCCTCATTATGTTCCTTCCATTTTGCCAGTTAACTGAATTGTACTTGATTCACTTTCAGAATATGACAGATCTAGAGATAAAATGAGGCTGTAGATATTTATGGCTACCTCTTTATAAAGATATAATTTCAATGAAGTTTATTATTCTATCAGTAAAAATTTATCACGTGACTATTTTATCTCCCAACTATATAGTAATGGGAAGCTCTATAAGAGATGAGATTGTTTTATATTTCTTTGCATCCCTAGCAATTGGTCCACAGGTTGTTACATAGATGCACAACAAACATGTCTGCTAAATGACAGAAACTGGTTTCTTCTTCATCGTTTCATATTTTTTGGTAGAGATGGGATCTTGCTCATGTTGCCTCGGCTGGCCACAAACTCCTGGCTTTAAGCCAACCTCCTGCTTCAGTCTCCCAAACCATTAGGATTACAGGTGGGAGCCACCAAGCCTGGCCTGAAATTGGTTTCTTTAGCGAAAATGGGCACATGTAATCTTTAAGGTAGTTTTATTGTTATGACCTGTAAATATGAAATAATTACAAGATAATCATATCATAGTATCTCAGTGATAAAAGAGACTTCAGAGACTTCAGAGACCTAAGAGACTCAGGTCTATTAGTGCTGACACTTTTAGTAACTGGGATGCAGCCCTTGAGGCCAAAATAAATTTAATTATGAAAATACGAGTCAGAGAGATGTCCATTTCATCTTCTTAGGATTTATACCATAAGTACATATTTGAGGGAAAGGAGGTTACAAAAATATATATATTGATATTGGGATTGTGTTGCAGTCTACCCAGTGCTTCTCAAACTTCCTAGAAGTAACTATCTCAGGTGTTCCGTGTTACTGACACAGGTTCTTTGTGAACTTCCCTTTCTTCCTTCTCTAAATATAGCAGAAAGGGGTGAGGGAGAAAAGCTTTTGAAAAAGGCCCCCAAATGACTTTAGTATAATTGCTTAGATATTCCAACTAAGAACAATTTAGAAAATTTCATAATTATTCAAAAATCTGTAATTTATTTTCATCTATATATCTTAAAGATTGAAGCATAGATGAAAAGGTCACCAGAATTTCTACTGAGATAATAATTATAACTAAACAAGTGTCAGTGGACATCTTCTCTCTAGTGCTAATCACTATAGATTCTTGGTATTATTATTATTATTTTTTTTTGGCCAGGGCTGGGTTTGAACCCGCCACTTCCGGCATATGGGGTCAGCACCCCATTCCTTTGAGCCACAGGTGCCGCCCCTTGGTATAAATTTTTAAATGAAGTCAGTAATAAAAAAAAAAAATGGTATAAGTTACATACAGCAAACTAACTCTTTTTAGTGTACAGTTCTACTAGATTATAATAAGCACACACACTTGTGCAGCAGCCCCCACAATCAGGTAACTGAACAGTTTACCCCCAAGATACCCTCATGTTCTTTCCTGTCACACTCTTCTCCCACTCCCAGCCCCCAAAATCACTGATCTGTTTTATATCAAGAGTTCTGTCTTTTCTAGAATATCATATAAATGAAAACATAGCCTTTTGAACTCAGCTTCTTTTCCTTAACCACCTGAGATTCATTTATTTGTTGTGTTCAGTTTTTCAATGTGTTTTTAGTTGGATAGTATCCCCACTTTACAGATTTAAGAAACCAGAAATAGATCGTGTGTTCGAGGCTACACGGCCATTAACCTAGTTCAAATCCTATATTTGAACCCAGGTTTAATTAATTTCAAAGTGCACAATTTTTCCAGAGCACCATGCTTCATACATTATACATACTTGATGCTGCCAGAAAACACAGGGAAAGATCAAGAAAGATAATCTGAGGCTATGTGGCTTAATGTTTCAAACACAATCACTAAATACAGAGAATAGCAGGCCTGACCCAACTGCTAAGCCATGTCACTCAGGATCTGGTGTGTTTTCTCCCTCTTTTCTGACAAACTGCTTCTTTTTGAATTTATAAATGTAGCACATATACAGTCCTAGCATCTTCACTGATTAGAATCAATAATGTATTATAAAGTCTTATACATCGGAAAAGGGTCAGAACTTTATCTCAAACTACTTGTGACTCTGAACAAATCATTAATCTTTGAGTCTCAGTTTCCTTACCGGTAAAACTTCAAATAATGAAAATTTCCTTGCAGGATTGAGGTGAAAATTAAATGTAATATGCAAAAATCTACCTGACTCACAGAATTTCTTATATATCAGCTTCCTTATTTCTTTAAGAATAGCTATCTAGGACTCTATTTGCTTAGCATGTGGGTGGAGGGACATCAAAGAACCAGGAGAGTTACCACACTTTCAAATTTTCACAATTTACTTAGGGGTCAAATTAAGCATTGGTTTGGCCCCAGATGTATTGTATATGTAAGGTATGTTAAAGATTACATCATACACAGAATCTTTCAGAATCCATTCAAGAGTCTTCATTCCTTCCTTTTTTAACAATCTGAAAAACTACTATATAGTAGAATCTCTGTAAGTTGACCACCAAAGGACAGTAACAAACAGGTCAACATAAGGAACTAGGCCCACTGTACTGATACGTACATGTGGTGCATGTCTGGTCTATGAAAATTAGGTCAACTTAAGGCAGTGGTCAACTCTGTATTTCTAGCTAAGACTAAGGAAATTAGAACAATATGGAAGCAGTAGCTGGATGGAATCAGATCGGAAATAACTTAAGAAAATAATACAAATTTAGAGTAGAAAGATAGGAGTTGACAAGTATGAGTCATATATATATATAAACAGAACAAAGGATGAGAGCCTGGGGAGGCGAATCAGTTTGCATATTTTCATTTTTTATAAACAGAATGTTAGATATCAAAATACAATGAATAGTATCCATAGTATCCAGTCCATAGTGCTAAGACTATATTTTTGGATATATAATGAACATAAATTTAACTAGAGATTACAACGTGAGGCTTGGTAAATGATGTGTTGGTAAAACACTTTTCAGTCCTTAGGTAGAAAACATCAAAGAACTGAAGAGCATTTAAAGTTTTATAGTGAAGAGCTTAACTCTTAGAATTAATGAAATACAGTAACTGCACATAGGGGAGTCTGAAGTACATAAACATCACTCTCTTGAATAATCTTTAGTAGGGCAAGTTACTACCTTATAGAGCACTTAAAAGCAGCATCAGTATTCATTCATTACCCTCCCTTGACTGCCCTAGGGTATACAGTACTCATCCAGTGAAGAAGCTCTAATGTTTACTTCATGCTGTTACATTGGTTACAATGGGTCTGACTTGGAAAGTGTGCCACTGGGTATAAAATGTTAAGAGAAAGGTTTTAAGGGTTAATTAACACTGCTCTGAACTGTCTATTAATTTTTTTTAAACTACAACAAAAATGCATGTATGCTTAAAAAAATTAGGATGAGTTAGGTGAAAAAAGCATTCAATACATATTATTCATATACATTTTACAACTAATGAAAGGGTAAAATTTACTCATGTATTTGTTAGAATTATTATTATTATTATTTTTGGCCAGGGCTGGGTTTGAACCTGCCACCTCCGGCATATGGGACCAGTGGCCAACCCTTTTGAGCCACAGGTGCCACCCTCATTAGGATTATTTTAAAAATATCAAATGTGTTGGTTCTAAAAACAACTGACGAAAACTCACATTTATTTTGCAATAGCATTTCAGAGCTAGGAGAGATAACAGAAATCAATTAGTCAGACCACCATCTTAAAGATAAAAGAGTATCTTTTATCTTTCTTACTTCCAAAGAGTAAAAAGTTATTCCCAGAATCATAGTGTAAGTTAGCAGAGATAAAACCAGAATTCCTGCCATGTTCACTGAACATATTTTAAACAAAAGCTTTGCCAAACTAGAGCTCTGCTCTAATACTAAATATTCTAAGTAATCAAGTTGAATATCAGATATTGGTCAGTCCATTACTCAGATCAAAATTTCTCTTGCCAGAGAAATTTAATATATATACATAAAAATTTGGTACTCTGAGAAATAAAGATTAAGTATTCACAAATCAAATAAGGTTTAAAAAACATATATTCAACATGCACAATAAAACAAAGGCATAATTTTAATTTAACCTAAAAGTATATATTGTTTACAAAACAAAAATATATTTCTGAGAAGCAGACTACTATCTTAAAGTTTTAGCAATTTTAGTTCAGCTATTATATATTGAAAACTTTTTTCCTAGAGAGAGAGAGAGAGATTATATCAATTAATTAAAGGGTGAACAGTTTGCTGTGCTGACCAATAAGACACATTAAGAGATGTTCTGCTAAAAATAATTTGTTACTCAAGCTCCATGCTTCACCCTTGAAAATAAATTTTATCACAACTGTCAGAACTTGGTAGGAACAAACTACTCCATCATAGTTCAAAGAAAAAAGATAATGTTCTCTAGAAACAATTTATGAAAAAGTCAGATCCATATTTCATATGTGCCACAAAAGCTCATCAGAGTAATAACCCTCCTTCTCCTGGGTGTTATTCTACCATCTGCTGCTCTATTACTTATCTTTATTTTGCAACTAATTAACAGCATAATCTTCTAAATTCAGCAAGTTAATTATCATTATTGTGGTCTTTGCAGCATCATCAGTCCTCATGAAGTCTTGTCTCCCCACCCCAGAGAACATATGAAAATGAAGTAGGTTGGGAGAGGGTCTGTTTCCTTGGAGTGGGCTCATTAGATGTTTGCTGATTAGCTTGGCATGCAGAGGCAGGTCAGAAGAATTCTGCTGAACATGAGGTTCCATGCAGGGCCTAACCAAGTTAATGTAGGTTTCTGAACATTTGCCAAGATGCCCTCTGTCAGCTCTCAGTAGAAACCCCCTGCAGAAAACCTACTGACTGCCTACTGTGTACAAAAGATATTTCTCAGTTGTCAACGCAAGTCTTAAAGGAACGATTCTGAGGGATAATACTCAGATACTTTACTAAATCTTCTTAAACAAAATTCCTAGATAATTAATATTTCCTTATTTGGAAGAGTTACTTTTTGATTATAAATATTACACATAAGAAAGTTATTTTATTACAAGAGTAATGCAGAGAATAGATATCTATCTATGGTGAGTAGCTGCAAACATGGAAGAGGCAGAAGATTTATTCAATATGTAATGTGAACCTAGGGGATGAGAGTGGGGAACCACACATTTGGAGAGCATAGATTTGAAGATCTATCCATAATATAGGAAAGAATCAAGTTCTGTGATCATTTATCTGGTCATTGAAAAATCCCGATACAGTCCCTGGCCAAACTGCAAAAAACAAATAAACAAACAAACAAAAATCCCTATACACTGGGATATGAACCTATCTTCAACTTTCTTCACTTAGGATAGAATTGTTTATTTGTAAAATTTTGCGCCCCCCTAAAGCTTAACAAAGTAAATCAATGACATCAACATTTTAATTTCAAACAGAAATAAACTGTACCTATATGGTATTTTATATTCTAAAAGTATCTAAAAATAACTTGCCACAGTGAATAACAGGTTAGCCTTGGACTTCAATTTGAAGAACTGGCAAGTGGTTACGTTTGTTTGGTCTTAGGCTGTGGCTGCCACAGCTGTAATTGTAACAGTAGCAAGATTACAAAAAGGCCTTCCTTGTGGGCTGTTTGGTTTTTTTGGACTTGGGCACTGGGTTGAACTACCTTGGGAGAACGTGGGCGAGAGTGCGGATGACTTTAAGCCTTTTGTAGGGCCTAGGACTGAGATGCTAAGTCAGAATGGAGGTAATATTGTTCAGTTGTGGGCCACCTGCAGCCATGGTGGGAAAACTGCCCTTGCAGGCTCTACTCTTTGGGTTGCAGAGCGAGGCTTGGGCTGGGAGACCTTGGGCAAGTAATTTAGTGACTGAGCAGTGCCAAAGGCTGGGTCTGAGATGCTGGGGAAGAGCAGAGATTTTGGTGTTTGGCTGTAGCAGCGCTGCCTTGCAGCCTCGCCCCTCAGGGGCATAGAGGGAACCGGGTTTGGAGCATGGGATAAACGAGCAGCCACTTCAGGAGAGATCCCAGAGACAAGTGCTTTCCTTGGAAAGCTTCTGCTTACCCACCATGTCTTTTAAGTGGGCTGAAGAGAGATTTAGGCTCTCAACCCTATGGGGTTTGAGAAATCAGCAGAGGCTTCCAGTCTCTGGACTGCCAACAAATACAACCTTTTTGGAAGGAAGTATGGAGAACCCTCAAAGAACTCAAGTTAGACCTCCCATTTGATCCTGCAATCCCACTACTGGGCATCTACCCAGAAGGAAAAAAATCCTTTTATCATAAGGGCACTTGCACTAGTCTGTTTACTGCAGCTCAATTTACAATTGCCAAAATGTGGAAACAGCCTAACTGTCCACCAACCCAGGACTGGATTAATAAGCATGGTATATGTGGAATGGAATACTATTCAGCCATTAAAAAAATGGGGACTTTACATCCTTTGTATTAACCTGGATCGAAGTGGAACACATTATTCTTACTAAAGCATCACAAGAATGAAAAAGCATGAATCCTATGTATTCTTCGATATGAGGATAACTGATGACCTAGTTCATGGTGGAGAGTGGGGGAAGGGAAAAGCAGTAAGAGGGGAGGGAGGAGGGTGGGAGAAAGGAAGAGCAGAGAGTGGGAAGGAGGGAGCATGGTGGGGTCTTGGTGTATGACACACCTTTCGGGGGCAAGACACAATTTTAAGAGGGACTTTACCTAACAAATGCAATCAGTTTAACCTGGTTTCTTGTACCCTCAATGAATCCCCAACAATTAAAAAAAAAAAAAGAAATACTAAATAAAACCATGAGACACTGCTATACAACCCTATAATGTCTCCAGCTATAAACAGTGAAAATATAATGTTGGGAAGAACTGGTATTATATTCCTGGTAGGAATATAAACTCATGGAAAAAAGTTGCAAATTTCTTATATAAAGTTAAATGTATACCTGTCCTCTGACTCAGCAATTCTACTCTTAGGTATTTATTTAAGAAAATGAAAATATATGTCCATGAAAAGAGTATGTGTGGCAGCTTTATTCATCCTATGTAAACACTGAAAACCATTCAAGCGTTCATCAATAGGAAAATGGATAAAGAAATTGTGGTATGTTCATACAATGGCATAGCACTCAGCAATAAAAACGAGCAAACAATATACATTCAACAATATGTATAAATCTCAAAGGCATAGGTTGAGCTAAGCACAAGAGTACCTAATGATTCCATTTACACAAAATTCTAGAATTAATCTATGTTGACAGAACAGATGAGGGAGAAGACTGATTGGGAAGGAAATAGAGGAACTTTCTGGGTCAATGTTAATGTTCTACGTTGTAACAAGAGAATGGGTTACACTAATCATTTATCAAAACTACATAGTTAAAATTGGTTCATTTTAAAGTATGTAAATTTTACACTAAGAAAGATTAAAAATAAATAAATAGGCTCAGTGCCTATAGCTCATCGGAGCTGGAGGGTTGGAACCCAGCCCGGGCCTAACAAATGACAACAGCTACAACCGAAAAAAAAAAAATAGCCGGGTGTTGTAGCAGGCGCCTATAGTCCCAACTATAGGCTGAGGCAAGAGATTAACTTAAGCTCCCGAGTTTGAGGCTGCTGTGAGCTATGACACCACAGCATTCTACTAAGGGTGACACAGTGAGACTCTTGTCTCAAAAAATAAATAAATAATAAAAATAAACAAATAAAAAACAATTGAAGGGAGAGAGAGAGTAGACTCAGGAATAGACAAACAAGAATGGTAGCACATAACTGCTGATAAATGAAGCTAGGTGATGGAGTTTATATTCCTACATGGTGTTCATTATACTATCCTGGTTACTTTCTATATATTTGAAATTTTTCACAATGAAAAGATTGAAAAACAATTGAAATTATTTGAATTTCTTGTGTCCTAATCAAAAATAGGACAATCTTACTTATTATCCCAATTAAAACAGTCACTTAAATATGAGTATTTTATATTACCAAAATTCTTATAAGAAATTTCATTGAATTATTAAATTTAAGTAGGGCAATCTGTGACTCCTACACTATTTTTGAATCTGTAGCCAATGATTGTTTTTCATATACTGTGTATAAATTTATAAAAGATATAGTTTTTGTATTTTTTCAACATAAAAACATACAAAACGTTTTTATTCTTTTAAATTTAATTTCCTGGTGACATAAAAGTTACTTATGTTAGTGTTAAGTGTAATAGTTTCTAGAAATATGGCCTACTCCTGCAGATAAGTATTTCTTAGGAACAAATCAAATTTGTTCCTTTTGAATTAATTTGCAGACAGAAGAGTTCACTGCATATATAAAAATATTAGATGTAGGGCCTAACAATAGGATCTCTTTAACTCATATGTCTACTCTACTCAGTTTTCACTGTATGGCAAATTAAACTGATTTTTGCATTAAAACAGTATCTTTAAATAGGACGGGAAAAGATATCTCCAGTGAAGCTCTTCTGTTAACAAATGAAGAAGGTTCATCTTAGTATTTTTAAAGCTCTGACCTGAACATGCTATGCTGTGAAAAATTTCTCACTCAGGTTTTTCGGTTCTTTTCTCACCACTATCAATAACTAGCTAGTTTTTATACTCCTCAACCAATTTTTGTTCATTCAGATGATGTATTAAGCTTTATTGTTAAAAAGGAATATGTGTAAATTTCAGATTACTTGCACTAATTGAAAAGCAGTAAAAATTTTTTAAGTTCTATAATGTACAATGTTTTTTATGTATAAAATTTATAGTTTTAATATAGTGCCTCACAAAGAACTGAAGCAAATAAAAGGTGTCTAATAACTGCTTATCTATTGATTTCCTAAGGATACATTAATTGACTAAGGTATTAGCCATACTATGATACAGAACGTTAATATCTACTAATTGATGCTATTGTATTTGACTGTAAAAAAAAGACTTAACACTAATTTTAAAAAATAAAAGAAGGTTCAGGTCAGTTAGAAAGTTTATAGGATTTACGGCTAAGAGAGGTCCCAGAAATCAAAGAGAGGTCCCAAAATCATTATTTTATAGATGAGGGAAGAGAATCTCAGGAAAATTAATGTGGTTTGATTAAAGGTAGTGAACAGTAATGTTAGGGATTAAAATTAAAAACTAAAATACACATCTCCTGATTACTACTATATAGCTCATCCTTTTAAACAACACTAATTTCTTAGCATCTGAAGCACAATGAAAAAAATTGTTTCCCTTTTATGTCTCATATGAAGTATTTGCTAACTTGTATACTGTTTTGGATTTCTTTTTAATACTTTTAAAACCTCTCATTACCTCAGTACTGCCTTCATATAATTACATCTAGTTCCAGATGTAATACTCCTAGCCTTCACTAGGAGGAGAAAAACTTTGTTTATTTCAAGGTATCACTAGTCACTATCTAATGAAGCTTTCTTTTTCCAAATGGTCTAGTTCATTATAGTGTGATACAGTCCACAGTTTTATAAAATGTGACTTAAATTGTGCATTTGAAGTAGGCTTTAACAAAAAATTTAATTCAAAACAGGGTTAAGAAACATACAGACTAAATAAAATCTTGCTTACCATTTTTGCTTCTGACTGTACAGGTTGAGGGGAGGAAGGACCTGGGATTCCTGGAACACTAGGCACCATGGTGACTGGTCGAACAAGCTATGCAGAAGATATTGAAAAATAATTACTAAAGAACACATTCAAAATGACATTTTTACTTTACTGGCACATGCCTGTTATAAGATCTGTCATACTTCTGTTATAAGATCTGTTTGAATTTGAAAGGAAAAAAATGTCAAAACTTGTGACTAGCTATAAAAAATAATTTTAGCAATAAATTTTGCTATTTTAAAATATATGTGTTTTCTTAAGTATGTTAATTTCTTTGGTATGTTAATATACTGCAGAATAACAAAGATGCTGATAACCTCTAATAATTTCTCTCTCTCTCTTTTTTAAAGAGAGACAAGGTCTCACAATGTTTCCCAGGATAGAGGGCAGTGGCTATCCACAAGCATGATCCCACTACTGGTCAACATTAAGAGTTTTGACCCACTCTGTTTCTGATGTGGGCTGGTTCACCCCTCCTTAGGCAACCTATGGTCTGCTGCTTCCAGGAGGTTACCATGTTAATGACAAACCTAGCATGAACATCTGGGCAGCATAGTGTGTTGCAGCCCAGAACTGTACTCAAGCAATCCTCTTGCCTCCGCCGTTCAAGTAACTGGGGCTTCAGCTGTGTGCCACTGCATCCAGCAATTTTTCAAATAATAATATTCTAAAACAGATTTTACCACTTAGATTTTGCCTTTGTTTTTACAAAACTAACACTGAGTGAACAGT
Source organism: Galagoides demidoff (assembly GCA_963574575.1). NCBI lineage: Eukaryota > Metazoa > Chordata > Mammalia > Primates > Galagidae > Galagoides > Galagoides demidoff. Next base: position 17,274 of record CAUYQV010149746.1, on the reverse strand, counting down.
AACTATATAATTAAAGTGTATCTCTTCTTTCATTCCAAGTTGCTATCATCACAGGCACTTTATAGGATAATCACACAAAAATCAAATATAAGACAAAATATTTCCCTCTTCAAAAATATACTCATCAGAGAGGAAGCAGACACTTTATATTTGAGTCCTTACAAAGTCTCTTAATGTATTTTGAATAACAAAGTTCAGTTTAAAGACACATTATCTTGAAATTAATTCACTCAATGCTATTTTCACTTAGAAATATCACTTGAAATTAGTTAACAAAAAAAGAAGTAAATACTTAACATTAATCTTTTTAATAGTCCTAGGTATATATAATCTCACTAAAAGCAATGGAATGTTACTGTAAGTAGGCTTTTAAAAATAACTGTTAAAAAGCCATACAGTAAATAATCATATTGATCAGCAATGTTTCTGTAAGGTTAAAAAAAATCCTGTTTTTATTATATAATTGAGTATCTAAGGTTTAGGTAAAGATTTCCAGGGAGATAATATTAGATTCAAAAAGTGATATACTATCAATAATTTTGAAAATATATTCTGGAAAACTGTGTTAAGATATCTCTCAGGGTGGTGTCTGTGGCTCAAAGGAGTAGGGCGCCAGCCCCATATGCTGGAGGCGGTGGGTTCAAACCCAGCCCTGGCCAAAAACTGCAAAAAAAAAAAAAAAAAAAAAATTTGGCTAGGCACCTGTGGCTCAAGTGGCTAAGGCACCAGTCACATACACCTAAGGTGGCAGGTTTGAATCTAGCCTGGACCTGCCAAACAAAAATGATGGCTGCAACCAAAAATAGCTGGGCGTTGTGGCGGGTGCCTGTGGTCCCAGCTACTTGGGAGGCTGAGGCAGGAGACTTGCTTGAGCCCAGGAGTTGGAGGTTGCTGTGAGCTGTGATGCCATAGCACTCTACCCAGGGGGATAGCTTGAGGCTCTGTCTTAAAAAAAAAAAAGATATCTCAAAAAGTGGTTCTCATGATGAAAACTTTATTGTTGAAGACATAGTTGAAGGATTTGAATAAAACTTTTATGAAATATGAGAGTAGAAAAAAAGCATTACTTCTAACTTAATTAGTCCAAACAATATGTTTTAAAATGTTCATTACACTATTAAATATAAGTAGTTATTCTATTCAACTATTTTATCTATGTCTTTCAATATTTATATAATTACCATGTCTCTCAAAAAAACTTTTCCTTTGGATCTTCTCATTAGAAAAGTGGAAGACTATTATGGTTTTGGAACGTTTAGATTTTAACAAACTCGGGCAACCAAAAGAATTGTATAAACTCAACTTGACCATAGAAGTTTAGTGTGTGTGTGTTTTTTTTTTGAGACAGAGCCTCAAGCTGTTCCCCTGGGTAGAGTGCCATGGCATCACAGCTCATAGCAACCTCCAACTCCTGGGCTCAAGCGAGTCTCTTGCCGCAGCCTCACAAGTAGCTGGGTCTACAGGTGTCTGCCACAATGCCTGGCTATTTTTTGGTTGCAGCTGTCATTGTTGTTTGATGGGCCTGGGCTGAATTCGAACCTACCACCTTAGGTGTATGTGGCTGGCGCCTTAGCCGCTTGAGCCATAGGCACTGAGCCAGTGTGTGCTTTTATAACAATTTCTATACCAATTGAAATACCATGGAGTTATCATTCAATGAATGTTCTAGTATAAATATCCTTTTAAAATTAGAACCTTAGTTAATATTTAAATCCTAAAATCCAGTCAAATTGAATTGGGCTTAATAAAAAAGTTCTTAATATTAAAAAAATAAGGAACATAAAACTGAGGGGAAGAAAAATTGTTTTCTACCTAATTATGCTTGCCTTGAATAATATTTGCTATTATCATAAATATAAATGAATAAATACTACCCACCACTAAGAAGTACTCTGCTCAGCTTCAACAGCCAATCAAGCAGCCCAACTGTATTTCCTGATTACTTTACAAAGACCTGTTTTGCTATGAAGAAGCTTTTCTAACTTACTGGGACTGCAGCTGGAACATGCACATTAGAACTTGTAATAGATGCAGGAATAGCAACAGGCATGGTTTGTCCATTAGGAAGATGTAACAGAAGAGGAAATGGGCCTGGTACAGGGCTAAGAAAAATATTAAGAAGAGAAATTAAAAAGAGACCCATACCAATCATCTCTTAAAAAGTCAACAGTATTTTTACTCTGACAATCATAGCATTTAAAAATAATTTTCTAATCACTGTAAAGTGACTGCAAAATTTAATTATTTTAAATTGCATCTAACTGTATATACATAGCAATTTAAAAGCGAGGAAAATTAGGACAATCTCTAGTTTGTAAAATGAGAACTCTCATGTGAAAGTTCTTGGGAGCTACTTGGAGTTATCTGGTGATGGAGTAATTTTGTATGTTTTATGTGAAATAGCATGAAAATAAGTGATCAACTTCAATTTATAGTCTATTTTTATTTGTTGCTAACTAAGTTTTAGGTATTTATTTTCCCATCAATTAGATAATATTTATTTTCAAGAAAGACCACCCAAGTGCTTTTTTCTAAAAATCAAAACATGCAGAGATCACAAACACCCCCCTCACCATGGTTATAATTTGAATAACTAAATGTCCTAGGAAGAATCATAACAAGAAAAACTTAACAATGCCTATGTATTTCAATAATTGGCAGGCCAATTACTTACACAATTGGCCTGTTAGAGGATGGTGCCTGGGTGATTACAGTACTTGAAGTTGGTGAAGGTACTGCCTGTTGAATAATTACACTTGAATCAGAACTTGTAAGCAGCACATTAGGAACCTGTAATGATGCTGGACGAACGATAGCTGATGTGGGCTGTGCGGTTTGTGCCAATGGTACTTCCTATTAAACAATGAGATAAAGAAAGGATGGCATTTAAAAGGGCCAATCAATTCATGTACCTTTGTGAATAGAAACAAACTTCTAAAAGTATCTACAGGATAATACTTAACCCCCTAAAGTAAATTAATATCTAAAATTACTTAGAAGAAGATTTTAGAAAGAGGTATCTGCAAAAGTTCAAATGCAATATTCAACTAATATTTTGATTTTTAATAATGTGGTTTTTTTAGTGCAACTTTTTTCACTATCAATCCAGAAATAAGTTAGGGTGGACAACTTGGTTTTGATTCTGTGAGAATTTGAGCAAAAGGTGAAAGTACAATCCATTCTCGTGGAATCGGAGAATTTAAAATCCATAGGAGACTGCTTAGTCTTTTTCCTAATTGTACCGTTCAAAAAAGAAACAAGTCCAGGGAGACTATGTTATGGTTAATACAAATTCAATAACAGAAATGCTTAGGAATATTTTAAAGTAATACAAATATTTGCTAATCTCAAATAGTATCCCTTCTATATCAATAATTTGATATCTTGAAGGTAAAATAATTATTGAAGTGAAATTTTTCCAAATTAAAGGAAAGCAGAATTTATGAGTCAGTCATGACCTTAAAGATGGTATTCCTCCAGTTTTACAGATTAGGAAACAAAAAGATTAAAAGGTTTTTACTGGCTCAGTGCCTATAGCACAGTGTTTACAGCAACGGCCCCATATACCTAGGCTGGTGGGTTCAAACCCAGCCCGGGCCAGCTAAACAATGGCAACTGCAAAAAAAACCATAGCTGGGCGTTGTGGTGGGTGCCTATAATCCCAGCTACTTGGGAGGCTGAGGCAAGAGAATTGCTTAAGCCCAAGAGTTTGAGGTTGCTGTGAGCTGTGACGCTACTGCGCTCTACTGAGGCCAATGTAGTGAGATTGTCTCCAAAAAAAAAAAAAAAAAAGGTTTTTACCAAGAACTCTATAACTAGTTAGCATAAAAAATGGGTCTATTGTGTTTTTTGAGTTGGCCAGTATGTTGCCATTTACTGTCAAAATCTTATTAAGCTACACAGGAAGGATAAACTAGTAGTACTATTGTAACTTCATTTATTCAACTAGGTGAGAATTTATAACATGACCTCAAGACTAGTAGGAAAACACAATAAACAAGTAAAACAAAAAAGAAAATTTCAAAATATATAGTAGGCATTAAGTGTCATAGAATAACAAGTGCAAGGCTGAGAGTGGTGGCTCATGCCTATAATCCCAACACTTTGGGAGGTTGAGGCAGGACAATCAATCACTTCAGCCCAGGAGTTTTCAGATTGGCCTGAGCAACATAGGGAGACCCCATCTCTACAAAAAATTAGCTGGGCATTGTGGATATGTGCCTGTAGTCCTAGCTACTTGGGAGGCTGAGGCAGGAAGATCATGTGAGAAGTTGGAGGCTGTAGCGAGCTATGACACATTGCTACACTCCATCCTGGGTGACCGAGAGAGACCCTCTTTAACAAACAAAAAGAATAACAAGTATAATGTTATAAAGAATGGAACATTAACTGAGGGTCAGGCAGAGGCAACTATTTTAGATAATTAGGAAAGGTGAGCTTCTTTGCAAAGCTGATATTTGAACTGCTACTAAAAGGATAAAGAAGGCGCATTTCTTTTCTTTTCTCTGCAAATAGAGTTTTATTTTATCGTTGCCACCATGAATGCCTTTTATTTCTTTGTATTTCCCTTGCTGGAATCTCCAGTGCTGAATAATAGAATAAAATTGGTGAGAGCATATATCCTTTTCTTCTTCCTAAGGTTAGGAAAATTCTTGTACTATTGAGTATGATGTTCGAGGTAAGTTTTTTGTGGATGCCCTTTAACAGGTTGAAAGTGTTTTTATCATGGATATTAGGGTCAAAAGCTTTTTATGCCTGTGTTAATATCTTGGGTTTTATCTTTTTTTTTTTGAGACAGAGCCTCAAGCTATCCCCCTGGGTAGAGTGCTGTGGCATCACAGCTCACAGCAACCTCAAACTCCTGGGCTCAAGAGAATCTCCTGCCTCAGCCTCCCAAGTAGCTGGGACCACAGGCGCCCGCCACAATGCCTGGCTATTTTTTTTGGTTGCAGCCATCATTGTTATTTGGTGGGCCCGGGTTGGATTCGAACCCACCACCTTGGATATATGTGGCTGGCGCCTTAGCCACTTGAGCCACAGGTGGCCAGCCGGGTTTTATCTTTTATTTAATGATACATTGTATTACATTAAGGAAGGAATACTTCCTTCTAGGGAGGAGGATATACTACTACATATAATGTCTCAAAGCAGGAATAAGCTCCAGACTATTTGATGAACACAATACAGTGGCATAAGGTAAAGATGAATGAATAGATAAGTACAGATCAAAGAGGGCTTATGCTAAGGAGTATGAATTATCTTAAATACAGAGGCAAACTACTGAAAGATTTTAAATTAAACAGGGTAATGCCATAACTTTACCTATTATCAAAACTTACAGAAAACAAAATGGAGTTGAAAGCAGGAAGTCCTGTTTTACACATGACAGAAAGTTACTTGTTAATAATCCAAGTAAAAAATAATAATGGGTTGGCTTGAAGTGGTGACGCTGGACACAGAAAGAGGGGGAATGAGATTCAGGATATATTCTGGAAGGAGGTCGGTTAAGATACATCGTTGGTTTCAGTGTGAAGGAAAAGGAGAAATTAAGGATAGTCCCTTAATTCTTGGCTTGAGCAATTATATGGGGAAAATTCACTGAGATAGGAAAAACTAGGCAAAGATTCAGGGGCTTTGTCTGATTTAGGTATATTAAGATGTCTATTCGGTTGGGCATGCTGGTTCATGTCTGTAATCCCTCCACTTTGGGAGTCAAGATAGGAGAACTGTTTGAACCCAAGATAAGCCTTGACAATATAGCAAGTCTAAAAAAGAAAATAATTATAATAAAATAAAAATTACCAGATGTGTGGCACATGTCTATAGTCCTAGCTACTCGGGAGACTGAAGCAGGAGGATGGCTTTACGTGAGTCTAGGAATTTGATATTACGTTGAGCTATGATGGTACTGTACTCCAGCATTGGGAGATGGAGTAAAACTCAAATGAATAAACACCCTCAACTACCCCCCCAAACCTCCAAACAAAAGTATCTATTAGACATAGAAAATGAAATGTCACAATGAAAGAAAGGTGGATGTGAATATGGCAATTAGGAGAGAAACCTAGATCAATATCAATTTTTGAGTCATCAGTAAATAAATGTTTTTAAAAGTTATGAGTCTGGACAAGATAACTTCGGAAGATAAGGCCTAGAAATGATTTTTGGTTTTTTTTTTTTACAACTTTGCATGGATATGCTCTCCCCCAAGAAAGGTAACAATTGAGGAATATAATATCCTAAAAGATACTAAGGTAGCCGTGAATAGTAAAAAATTTATAAGTATGAAAGGACTGAAATTTTCTCTATGAAAAAAGGCTTATTAAAGATTTAACAACATTTCTAATGACTATGACAATGTAAAACAACCTTTATGTCCAAAAAGAGCAGGATAATTAAATACATTAAGATAGTGATAAAATAATTATAACCATTAAAAATTGTGATTTGGCAAAATCCCTAATGACATGGGAAAATGTTAATTAACTCTATCTAAAGCACAGTATAAAAGATAGGATCTTTCTTTGTATGCATCTATCTTTCTATGTAACTATTCACACATATCAAATGTATACATATATCTAGGAAAAAAGTTTCAAAATATTAGTAATACTTTATAATTCAATGATGAGATAATAGGTGATTTTGGTTTTCTTCATTTTTTTCTGTATTCTTACAGAATAATGAAAATATAATTGTAAAATCTGGAAAAGAAAATGAAGGGGCGGAGAGAAAACCTGGAGATCAAAGCAGGTATTACTAGGTAAAAAGCTGGGTTTTTTTATTTCCTTCCTTCTAGCTCCTCTGCCATGGCAGAAGTATATTAATATGTTATTATGATTTTAAAATAATCTAAAAAGGAAGGAAGATTGCCACAACCTCTTTCTTTGTGTGTCCCACTGTTTCTTCATTGTTCTTCCAAATAAACATGGTTTTAATATTTTATTAAATATTTTGTTCTTCCAAATAAATGTGTTCATTTTATGTGCTCATAAATAAAAATGTTACTCAACACGAACTATAGCCCAGGTGGTCTTGAGATTACCAGGATATTTAAGACAGAATCATCATTTCTGTTTTCAGAGACAAGGCCTCACACTATGTTGCCCAGGTTGGACTTAAACTCCTAGGTTCAAGTGATCCTCTGACCTTAGCCTCCAAGTAGCTGGGACCATAGGCACCCACCACTGTGCCTGGTATTGTCATCTTAATTGCTGCTACTACAGATCCACTGCTGAGAATGACTGACTAATCCTACTACCCTTTAAAAGCTTAAAGAATTACTATTCAAACAGTTTCTAGATGTATAGATTCTTACACTCTCACTGCATAAAAGTAGCTAAATATAAAATAGCAAAACCCAGAAAAATTAAGTCATATTTATCCTTTTTTAAGTAACAGTTTTATCTAAAAAGACTGCTGCTTTCTCCCATGTATTTTTCTGTGTATAATAAAGAGAATTATCTATAAAGGTACATACAGTCTTCTTTACCCCAAATATCTTGAGTATTCATAGGCTTTCACATATAAAACTACTGTAAGCTGACACTGAATTATGTAAAATTGAATACGTTAACATTTTATGGAGATTAAAAATTAAATTTTATTTGGGTACCATATTTTCCCTTTCTATATTTCTACCACAAATACAATTTCTAACCTTTTCATCACTGGTAGTGGACTCTGGGTGAGGTAAAGGGCTATCCTGGTGAGTTGTTTCTACAATAGAAGGCTCCTCAATTTTGCTTCTTATGATGGGTGTTGCAAGAGGGGATAAATCTAGAGGCATCTAAAATGTAAACAATAAAGAAAAAGTTACAAGTTCAGAAATAATCAATCCGCATGTCTAAATTAAGAAAGCAGGTAGCATAAACTATCATTACTTTTCTGTTAGGAGTATTTTTTTTTTATATCCCATGGTTAAAACGTACTTTTTTAATGTCGTCTTCTGAAGCTTTCTTGAATTCATTCTCAAATGGACTTGCCAACTCATTAAACAAACCCACTTCTTCACAGTTTTTCAAGAATCTTGTTGGTGTTGGGGTCTGATCTGAAATAAATATCAAGAAGTAATCATACAGATTTAAATATTATGTTAAGACTCTAAAATATAGTTACTAAGTTAACAAATTAGCAGGACTGGTTCAATCAGTTGTTAATTCTCTCTTTGGAAAGATCTCTTCCTTTAAAGCAAACAAAATTTGGTTAAGTTTTAGTTGTACTTCAAGATTCCTTCCTACAACTATAAGAACCATAGAAATATGAAAGAAGTACATTTTGCTCTTTAGTCCACAGTCCACGCCTTCTGAGTAGAATGGCATAAACATCCTCTACTCAAGAGATAAACTATTATTATAATCTAACACAGTATTAAGAATGCTTTAAAACTTATATTATTAAAAACTACAATTGTTTAAATACATGCAATGTGGGAAAAAAATAGGACAAGAGCATGTATATTTGCTTTAACTTGGCCCTTCAATTAGTTGTTTATAATCTATTATGAAAACAAGCAGAATTTTTAGCTGGAAGATCAAAATAGTATAAGGAAGAAAAAGTTAAAATAATAGCCCTAAAAAGAAACATAACAAAACAAAACCCTTCCTTAGTACTATCTACTAAAACTAACTTTATATTTTAATGAATTCTGCAAGCTTAGTATGAGACACGTGCCTACAGAATGTTTTAGCTTAATTTCTAGGCAAGGTAGACAGTTATGTCTACTTTCTTACAAGAAATATTTCAACTATACTTGAATATGCATTCATGCTATGTACGTTAACATATGTACTGAGTGTACATGTTTTGGCCACAACAAATACCATATAAGGCCCAGGTTGAATAAAAAGTAGCAAATTTATAAATTTTGCCCATTTATTCTTATTCTCTTCAAGCCTATTTATTTATATGTATTGTAGTTGATAGTACACTCAAACTCTACTCACATTTTATATAATGTAGAGTATCAATTTTATAGGTTACATCAGAGATCTAGCCTAAATAAAGAATACTCTATTAAGGATGTCCTGGTTTAAAATTACATATAAAATCTTTCATGAAATCAAAATTTACATATTCATTAATTACTGTGTTCCCAAATGGGCATTACTCTCTTTTATCTTTGCCTCCCCCATATATGTCCAGAGTAATAATATTTTTACTATGTATAAATATATTTGATACTAAAATAACCCAATGTCATACTCACTCGACATTATGCAGGCCCTGAATATTAGAATTAGAAACTACTGTGTTGTCATTTTAACTATTAGTTAGTCTTTAACCTATCCTCTACTTCTACTCTCCAAAAGACATCCAAAGTCATATTATAGTAGAGGCCTACTGTACATGTATCAGCTTAAGTCCATTATGACTGAATTAATAAGTCAGATACAAATTTGACTATTCTGTTCACACTCAAGGGTTTGTCTACCTAAGTTCATTAAAAGGCTCTTATGTTAAAGGCAGGGAAAAGTCTTAAAAAATAAAATGCACAAGCATTTATTAATAATTACTGGAACCATCAGACTTGAGAAAAGTCAACACAGACATAATCAACATGCAGATTGTATACATCAAATATATACCACACACATCATGCATTATATTTATTCAGCTAATACTGAACTATTTATCTCAAAACACATTAGTTAAAAAATGGGGCTGGGGGTGGTAGCTCACACTTATAATCCAGAACTTTAGGAGGTTAAGACAGGTGGGTGGCTTGAGCCCAGGGGTGAAGAGATCAGCCTGGGCAACAAAGTGAGACTCACTCTCAACAAAAAAAAAATGTGAAACTTAGCTGGACGTGGTGGCCATTTGCCTATAGGAGGCTGAGGCAGAAGGATCACTTGAGCCCAGGAGTTTGAGGCAGCAGTAAGCCATGACTGTGCCACTGTACTCCAGCCTAGCTGACAGAAAAAGACTGACTCAAAAAAAAAGTTCTGTGTTTGAGTGTGTTGTTTTTCTATTGTATTAAATATAATCAGATAGGAAAGTAATTTCTAGAAATCCCCTTCACAGGAGATTGAGATAAGGCAGTAAGTTTCAGAGAAACAAAGCCCTTCCTTGCTATGAGAGTGAACTTTTTTGGTTCCTGCTGCCGTTGTGCATGTTTGCTGTTTTTTATTCCAGTAGTTAACATCTAATGTTCTTTTTTTCTTTTCTTCTTCTTCTTCTTTTTTTTTTTTTTGAGACAGAGTCTCACTTTATCACCTTCAGTAGAGTGCCGTGGCGTCACAGCTCACAGCAACCTCTGGCTCTTGGGCTTAGGCAATTCTCTTGCCTCAGCCTCCTGAATAGCTGGGACTACAGGTGCCTGCCACAATGCCTGGCTATTGTTGCAGTTTGGCTGGGGCTGGGTTTGAACCTGCCACCCTCAGTAATTGGGGCCAGCGCCCTACTCACTGAGCCACAGGTGCCACCCAACATCTAATATTCTTAAGAAAAGTGTCCCTCACTCTTTTCTGCCTCTTTTTATATACAGAACTGAAGATACACTGAAAATTCCTCTACATTTTTCATACATAAGTAGTTTTTGAAAAATTATCAACCTTTTGTTATCTCCAATGTCTTCATTATGAAAACTTCTGCTACTAAAAATACAGGAAGAATCATCTAATATTTGCCTTATTTTCTATCCAAAGCATTGTTATATTGATTAATAACTTATAAGTATTAATATTATCTAGCCATAATTCCAGACTTACAGATAACCTAAGCTTTATAAGAGAAAAAATAATCTAGAGTTAATTTGAGTATTTATGATACACAAATGTGCAATTATAATGTAAAGTCTGAAATTTATGTAAAATTGTATATAAAACTTTTCCTATCACAATACTTATTCATAAAATAAATATAATGAAATTACACATAGTATGTGTATGTGTGTGTGTGTATATATATATATACACATACATATATATATATACACATAGATGTGTGTATATATATTTAAATACAAAAAAAGGCCACTAATACAGTGCGGAATGATAATAAACCAGTGCATGAATTGAGATCCTCTTTTCACAGATTGTAAAAAATCGTCATCTGCTTAGGTGATGCTATAGTTCATAGGATCTATGTTCGCAGTGTCAATACATAAAAAAGGGACTGACTGAATTTGGGCCCACTTTCCTGAGACCATTTTACTAATACAAATGTTTGGTCTGAAAAGAAATATAAACAAAGTTCTAATGAACAAGTCCACTAACTGCTCTTCCTCCAACAGGAAGAGCTTGATCATTTTCTATCTTCACACAGCCTTGTAGACTAGTTTCGCAAGATAGCTAAAAGAAACAATGACTAAATACCGTATTAGTTCTATTATCAGTTAAATGTAAACTTTGTAGATGGTATGAATGTTCCCAGAATTCTAATTAACTTCCACAAAATTGACATTGATATCTGTATTTGAAAACCACACAAGAAGTGAAATGAATGGTCAGAAGGAAACATGGAAATGTAATGGGTAAAATACATGTTGCCAACATTTACTGTAAATGAAGTCATTGGAATATCACCAGACTATATTATTTACAGAGAATACACAAAAATTGTGCACATTCCAGGTGAAATATGTATATAAGCTATTAATAAAAGCATATACTAACCAGCCACAATGACACTGTCATTACGTGCTGGACCAAATTTCAGTGTCATCTCATGTTTATGTTTATGGACAGCCAAATGATCCTCGTTGGTAAAACGCTGTGGCAAAAAGTTTTAAAATATAGTTAAGATTTTTAAATTTGATCAAATAAGTTAAATGATAAGGAAATTCATTTCCACAACATGTAAAACCTCCATTAACAGTGAAATAGTTTGTAAACTATAAAAGAATTTATTAATATTAGTATAGATAAGCATACTAGGTTTCAAACAATCATTGAGAAATCTTTTACCCAAGAACAGGCAACACTGATATATTACTAGGTCACATAACTCATTCAAGAGCACTTAAAAATAAAACCTGAGGCAAAAAAACCCCTTGATATAAATTTCATTTGGATACTAAAAATAGAGCACTATTTTTTTTTGTCATATAATAGTAGAAATACTATTTTATTCCATGGTATAATTGCTTTTGAGGAAAGTAGTATATTTTCCTAGATTTGATGTTACTTACCACTTTTTAAAACACATTTTCTTACACAAATATTATTCCTGGACAAATTAAGAAATAAGTTTCTTTATGTTACCATATTAAAAAAAGGATGACTTTGTTTTAATTCAATGTCAAAACATCAACCGAAACAATAATAAAGCAGCTCATTTAAAATAAAATAAAAATTTTGACAAAGTAGCCAAATGATTTTATCAGTTTTCATATAAAAAATGAAGCAAAACTATCTTTTAAGGTAATCTTATTTTTAAATCTATCCATATTTTTGCTACACTTAATTTGTGTAAGTACTACATGCCAAACATGACATTTATAGTTACAACATAATAAATATATTGTATCTCCTGTGTGTGAACATCAACCTTTACGAAGATGTTCTTAATCAAGCAATATTTGTAACTGAAAAGAGGGAGCTCTTTTTTATTTCAGAGGAATAATTTTAAAATGCTAAACTAATAAGATCTCAATTCACTCTTTAGTCAAAAGAGTTAATATATATGTTATATGTTAAAAATATACATATTTGAACTTGATTTGCTCAAACCATTAAAATGGATTTCTCTGCCTGTTGTCACCTCCTCCCACCTGTTCCATTACATCCTTCTGTGCAACTAATAATATACTGGCTTTAGGGTGACCATAAAACAATGTAAAAGAAAGAAAACTTTTTTCTATTATACTTTCTATTTTATATTTTTCCTTTTAAATAAGTATAATATTGAGCACCTATATCATTTTCAGTCCAGACCACCAGCTTTCAGTCTGTAGAAATTAAAAGCATTTCATTTGTACCCTTGTAGGCTCTACACAATGCCTTATATTTATAGCACCTATCATAATATTATACTTATATTTTAGAGCAGGCAGAGCTGTATGTACTCAATAAATGCTAACTGAAAGAATAAGCTCCTTATAATAAAAGAGCTGAATCTAAAAGATTAGAGGGGGGAAATTCCTACCTCAAACTTAAGGTGAATTAAGCTTTAATTTAGATGTCATTTGTCACTCAGTGTTTCTATTACTTCATACACCAATAGAAAATTAGCTATTGTTTTGGGACTTCTCTTCACAATCTGCTGTATTCACACTGAAGAAGACTGTTCAGATGCAACAGCACTTCCATCACTTAGCTATTTCACTTATTCACTCTTCAGATGTTTACTGGGCACCAACTCCGGGCACTGGGACCACAATCCAGCTCTTCTCTTCCTATTTTCACTGTAAGAATTGCTCCCAAATTTGTGGGAATAAGTAATGGTACTTTTGACAGACTGCGGAGTAACAAAGCACTTGGAGAATAAACCCATCTGCAGCTGGTACTAACATTATTTTATTGCTTTTCCTACTCTGTCTTACAGTTTTAAATGTATGTATGTCTTACAGTCCACACTGAAAATATCTTAAAGCAAGCTTCATTTTTCACTTGGTAAAATGAAGCTGGTAAATGGGCTGCAGTTTTTTTTCTTTTAAAGCCAAGATTCATTTGATGTTCCAAAGAACCTTACAAAGTGGCTCTTCCACTGAAGGCAATCATTAAATACTGGTGAATGAATGCATTTTGGTACATGCCCCAGATTTTAAAACCCAAAAGTCACCAAAATTAATAGATAAGACAGATAAGATTTTGTAAAGTTTTCTCCTAGGAATTTAATTCCACTAGCATCCTCTGCTTAGATTATTATCAGAAATATCCCAAAGAACAATTACATATAGAATAACATTATATTGTTATAAAATGTATGAAAATGGTACCAAGCTTCATCCTAAGTGAAAAGGAGTGGCTAGAAGGAACCTAACAAATATTTAGGATCATGTAAATATTAAAAGGGGGAATGTAAGGACTATGCATTCATACATAAACAAACTTACATAGGACGTATAGATCAAATTTACCTAAATGCTACTTACAGAGGCATTACTGATCATATGATGGTATTATCTATATGCACAGATAGCAATACTTTCCAATGCTAAGGACAATAAACACTCAAATTGTCATTTGACAGAGGTAAATCTGAACTTGTTTATCATTTGAATTTATTTACTTTTAACCAGAAACTTAAGAAGTGTAAAAAGGCAATCTTATAAAAAGGTGGTCATCAGTTTTGTGTACATAAAAGAAATGTATTCTTTTCTCAAATATTTATAAAGTAGCCACTAAAAGCTAAGATAAAAATCCTTGCAGAACCTATGTAAATAAATTGCTTTCTTAGCCAAATTAAAAAGTTTATCCTAAAAAATAAGTTTTATAGAAACATTATAATGATATTAATACCCAAACATAGAATCTATAAAATTTCTTTCTTCCAAGCTATTCTAAGTACAACCCCAATGTAAATGCTACAGATGTGCACACAAAAACCAAGAATTATTTTGTTATACAAAAAAAAGACTTTGAGCATATGATACAATAAACAATGGGGGAAATCAGTGAAAAAGAATTTTTTGGATAGGTCCCTAATAGGATGCGTGACCATCACTGTTTAAAGTTAAAAAGGAAGGGTAACCTGACAGATGAGAAGAAGGTGAATCAGATGCTTCTATAATAAATTAAGTTCTAGTATTTGGGAAATCTGTGTTACTAAGGCTTGCCACTCTTACCAGAATTCACTTCCTAAGAAATCAGTCATTCTACATTTAATACATCCACTCACATCCATGAGATACTGATTATTCTTATTTAACATATTATAGGCACAAGTAAATTTCTGAGTCATCATGCCAGTAACTCATATTACAACAATTTTTTTGTTGAAGGGCTCTATTCAACAGCAGAAGTTACGAATTAATTCTCATTCTCTCCCTCTCTTGCCAACCCCTATAAACCTCCATCAAGACTTTAGATTAAGTGTGAAATGGATCTTTATCTCCTTTTAAAAATAGCTTATAATGTTATTTCTACCAAAGAAACAATTTTCAATGACAGTGACACCAAAAGCAAAGATATTAATAACAATATAGAATAATATCCATATTAACTGAATCTTTCACTAAATTATCTCACTTTTACTAAATTGAAGAGAACATTAACACAAGTGAAATTAACAGAAGTCTTTCTGTAGAAGACCTAATAAATAGTTACCTAGGTATATGAGAAAAGATACAATAGCGAGAGTCTAAAGTTATAACTCTTGGCATTGATCTCACCATTCACTGAAGTGGTATTATCAACAAAATACATTTTGAAATCTATTTGAAAATGTAAATTTAACTACAACCATCAAATGTGTTAAAGTTAGAATTCAAATTCAGAATAATGTCATTGTTTACTGGTGACAAAAAATAATTTGTACTACTACCAAACTGGTGCTTCTGAAACCAATTCTAATTAGAAATTTCAATTTCCCTAGGAAATATTATCTCAATGTAAAAAGAGACTATAGCATTTCTCTTCTCAGCAACATTTAATAAGAGGATGATGTAGACATTAAACAGGTTATATTTTGGTCAGTAACAAATAAAAGGTGGTATTATAACACTGATTATCTTAAATATTTTAGGGAACAAATATAGGCCAAAAGTAAACAAAAAACTCAAAACTGAAAGCTTCATGTTTAAAACAGCCATTATTAGCAAGAACTGAACTATAAATGAGAAGAAAAAATGATTTAGCTTTTAAAAAACAATTTGGCAAAACATATGAACCTTAGAAATATGTACATACTTTAATCAAGTAATTCTAGCTCTAAAAATGTATTTTAAGAAACTAATTGGAGGTTTGGCACCTGTAGCTCACTGGTTAGGGCACTAGCCACATACACCTAGGCAGGCAAGTTTGAACCCGACCCTGGGCCTGCTAAACAACAATGACAACGGCAACAAAAAAAATAGCTGGGCATTGTGGCAGGCGCCTATAGTCCCAACTACTTGGGAGGCTGACACAAGAGAATCACTTAAGCCCAAGAGTTTGAGACTGCTGTGAGCTGTGATGCCATGGCACTCTATCAAGGGCAACATAGTGAGACTCTGTCTCCCCCCAAAAAGAAAGAAACTAATTAGAGATGCATACAAATGACTATGTAGAAGGATGATCATCACAATGTTGCTTATGATACAAAAATACACTCAAGCGGGAGATCCCTTCTCTAAAAAAGAAAAGAAAAATAGCTGGTGTGGCAGCAGGCGCCTGTAGTCGCAGCTACTTGTGAGGTTGAGGCAAGAGAATCACTTGAGCTCAAGAAAGTTTGAGGTTGCTATTAGCTATGATACCATGACACTCTAGTGAAGGTGACAAAGTGAAACTGTCTCAAAAAAAAAAAATAATAAAAAAGTTCATAATAGCAGAATTGGTAAATAAATTATGGGACATGCTGTAGCAATAGGAGAATACATAGCAATTTAAAACCATGTTCCCAACAACACAGAATATTCATGGAACACATGCCATCCAGATGCAAAACTGCAGTATAGCTCCAATTTTGTTTTAAAAGTAAATCTGGATCCCATCCTCTCTTATTTAAGGACCCCACTCTGCAATGGTATCTCTTTGTAGTGCCAAATATGCTGATGTTCCCACCTTAAAATACAAAACAAAAAAAACTCTTGTCTTTTATCCTATAGTGAAGTTCTATAGCTTACTCTTCCCTTTAAGCTACATGCCAAGAAAGAGCTGTCCTATAATGTCTCCATTTCTGGTCCTTCCTCTTCTCTGTTCAATCTACTCCAAACACACTGTTCACTGAAAGCAACTTAGAAAAAGCTATTCTCAGAAAAGTCTCTAAATCCAACAGTAAATAGTAAATTCTCATTTCCCCTCACTATGAAATTTTTTTTCTATTTAACTGCAAGGACTCAATTTTCTCCCTGCTTCTTTGCCTCCCATGCTACATTCTCTGTTTCTAACTGTTAAACGATGGAGTGCTATAAACCTTAGTTCCCACCCTTCTTCCTTCTATATACTATTTTGACACAAAAATAAAACTAAGCAAACACAGAATTATAGATAAGAAAAATTTAAGTATTCTTAATCTTTTCTCTTTTCTTTTTGCAGTTTTTGTTGGGGGCTGGGTTTGAACCCGCCACCTCCGGCATATGGGGCTGGCGCCCTACCCCTTTGAGCCACAGGTGTGGCCCCAGAATAAGGTATTTTTAAGAAATAAAAATCTGCCCAGGCGTGGTGGCTCATGCCTGTAATCCTAGCACACTGG
>CAUYQV010149743.1:0-33856 GCA_963574575.1 Galagoides demidoff | reverse complement strand
GATTTCCCCTAATCCCAGCCAGTGTTGATCATTCTGAACATGAATGTATTTCTCTGAAAAGAAGATCACTGTGTTAATGAAACAATTTAAATGGACATTACAGAACTGTTTTGGTAGGTTCAGCATCATTAAACATTCTTGATTAGAGAAAAAGAGCTTACAAAGTCTTCGGAAAAGGACAACATATTGAGTAACAATTCTTGTGAACTTTATTCCTTATGGAAAAACATTCGTTCATTCAATTTTTTCTCTGCCAAATGTTCAATAAATACTGTAAAGTGTACAAGCCTCCGGGAAATAGCAGAACAAGGTAATGGCTTCTGTATTCCAGATGCTTATACAGAATTTTGTATAGGGAGATAACTAACATCTGACTTGGATATTGAAAAGGGGGTTCCAAGGAGAGATAGTCTCAGTAAATATTGGGAAGAAGAAAAGCCACAAGGATTGGTCTTTTTTTATTTTTATTTTTTGGAGACAGAATCATTTATAGCCCTGGGTAGAGTCCCATGGCGTCATAGCTCACAGAAACCTCAGTCTTTTGGGCTCAAGCAATCCTCTTGCCTCAGCCTTCCAAGTACCTGGCCAATAGGCACCCACCATACCTTCTAGCTATTTTTAGATGGGGTCTTGCTCTAGCTCAGGTTGGTCTCGAACTCCTGAGCTCAGGCAATCCACCTACCTCAGTCGCCCAGAGTGCTAGAATTACAGGAGTGAGTTACCACTCCTGGTTTTCAAGGACTATTTTTGGATAGAATCTATCTAGTCTTTTTGGGACATAAGCTTCTTACAGGGAAGCATGTAAAGTTGGATTGTGGTGGTTTCATGTTCTTGTATTAGTAAATTCATGGGCCTGGTTAATTAAGTAAACATAATAGATATAACCTAGCCTAACTTTTGCAAGATCTTTTAATTCATCCTTTAGATATTTCTTATCCATAAATTGCAAAATAAATTCAAGGCCAAGTGACTATTAGGTGAGCAAGGAATAAACTATAAGATTAAGTTGATCATCACTTATCAATGTAAGTTTAATAAGCATTAATGCCTGGAAAATAAAAAAAAGAGGCGATTAGCAAACTCTACCCTGAGGGCCAAATCTAGCCATCCCCATTTTTTGTAGGTAGAGTTTTATAGAGCCTGATGATTAAGTTTACAGCGTACTCTGGCTTACTGACTTGTTGCCCCAATAAAAAGTCTTGGTAAACTGGAAAAGTACCCCCAGCAAATAAATGAAATTCAATAAAGATAAGAAAAGGGTATTATATCTAGAAGGAAAAAAAGTCACTATACAAATGAATGTCAAAAGGACTAATTTTATATCTAAGTGATGAAGGAAAAGTTGAAGCCAGTGGACCATGGGTCGGCACCGTAAAGCAAGGCTGTCATACATATAAGCAAGAACTATCAAATTGTAATAACAATTACACTAACATTAGTTAACATCTATTAACAGCTTACTTGTAGCTGGTAATACTTTAAATGCTTCACATGTGTTACCTTGTAAATCCTGACAAAAATGTGACTATTTGACATATTGTAGATGTGAAGATACTGAGACTAAGATAACGTACCTGCCTGAGGTCACATAGCAACCAGGTGATAGCTCCAAGTCTTGAACTTGGCCAGGATAAGCATGTTATGCAATGCTGCTGCTCTGTCATAAGCCCCTGTTGTTTATCGGCAGGCATGGCCTTATGAGAAGAATAGTATCTAATACAAGCAAGCAGAGTAGTTAATCGGCCAGTAGAGGCAAATTGCATAGGATAACCTGCAAGTCTTTAGATAACTTACTAGATTCTTAAAAACATGAAGTGTGGCATTTTGAATTTTGGGGATTAGTGGATGGGAAGAGAAAAATCTAACTACAGTAGTTATGAAAATCCCCCATTTATTCAACAAGGTGATAGTCTAATAGAGGATGCAGAAAGGAACCCAATCTATTTCCTGCAAAACTTCAGGGCCACAGGGAATACTTATTGCTGAAGCACTCCTTAACCACACCTTCCACTCTTTCCTCAAGAAGAAAATGGTGTGGGATTCATCTGGAGATTGTTCAAGTGGGGGTCAATGGGTCTGTCTTTCTGTTTTGGGTTGGCTTCCCTGGGAAGCAGACTCCTCAGAGCGGGAGATTTGCTTGCAGTAGATTTACTGGGGAGTGCTGTCAAGTTCAACATCTGTAAGGGAGGGAGGGAGGGAGGGAGGGAGGAAGGGGTGGGCAAACGGAGAAGCTGAACTGCCACGAGGCCTCAACCCATCTTGCGGTGAATTGGCACTGAGAGGGCCCTTCAGAGTAGTCCTGAATCAGGCAAGGAGGCGGGCCCTCTGTACTCCCCCACTAATCAGACTTTAGATACACTCTGTTCCCAGGGAGAGGAGTAACATTGGCCAAGGAGAATTCCCAAAATGGGGCTGGCTGTCAGTTATACACAGCTGGCTCTCCTTGAGCCTGGGGGAATGAGTACCTTGCCTGAGGAGAATTGCAGAGACCTGTCACAGTACCCACCACACCATCGTACCCATTTTATTTTACCTGCAAACCCTAGGTTGAAAACTTCAGTGAAGAGGTAAGGTAATTTTTAATTTACCTTATCAATATTCTGTGTCATGGTTCCATTTAAATCAAAGAACCTAAAAGTTTGTGATTCTACATCCCCAAGAGATGCCTGTGGCCTCTGCTGGTTTTCCATCTTTCAGCCTGGATCTTTCCATCTTTCTTCTGGCTTTTGTTCTTGGGATGTGAACATAGCATGTCAAAGGAGTGGTTGAGGGATGAAAAGGGGTGAGGGGATTTAATGGTGTTACATGTTCCCGAAGGTACCTGTGTTGGGCATGAAACTGAAGTCCATCTCCAAAGGCCCTTTACCCTTCTTAGATTTGGATTTGAAGTTTCCCCAGAAATGCATTTTACACTGAAATGGGTTAATTGCCATGTCTGCCTGGGAGGATTCGGTGTGGGTGTATAAGAGACTGTTGTTGGTGGAAATGAACTAAGTAGATTTTCAAAATTTCTGGATTTTTATCATTCTCAAAATTTCTCTTAAGGCTAACTCTTGGATATAGTTTTAAAAAATCAACTTTCTTACCTGTATTTTTCCCTTCACTATTTCCTCCCTCAGTTTGGCCTCTGCTGAGTCTGCTGGGTGTGACTCACTGGAATATACAGTTTTACTTGGGTAGAACTTCAAATCTGCAGTTAATGTGTATCACCTGCCATGGTGCATGTGCTGGGAAGGGCATTCACCTGCACCAAGTTCCTAACAGGAGAACACCGTGTCTGGCAGATTTTGAACAATAAAAGAGTAGTGTAGGGCGGCACCTGTGGCTCAAAGGGGTAGGGCGCTGGCCCCAGATACCAGAGGTGGTGGGTTCAAGCCTAGCCCTGGCCAAAAAAAAAAAACTGCAAAAAAAGGTAGTGTCTGTGCGTATGATCAAGTGTTGCTAATGCAGGGTATACATTCTAAGAAATGTGTTGTTAGGCAATTTCGCTGTTGTGTGAATGTCATACTGTGTACTTACACATACCTTGATGGTATAGCCTGCTGCTCACCTGGGCTAGATGGTATAGTTTATCGCTCCTAGGCTACAAAACTGTACTGAGTGTGATTGTATCAAATATTACGGGCAACTGTAACGTAATGGTAATTATTTTTAGATCTAAACATGTCTTCATGTAGAAAAAGCACAGCAAAAGTACATTATAAAAGATAAAAAATGTTATACCTGTACGGGGCACTTACCATGAATGGGGCTTGCTGGACCGGATGTTGCTCTGGGGAAGTCAGTGAGTGAGTCGTGAGTGAATGTAAGAGCCTAGGATGTTATTATTCACTACTGTAGACTTTATAAACACTGTACACCTAGGCTATACTAAATTTATACATTTTGTCTTTAATAAACTAACCTTAGCTCATGGTAATTTTTTTTTACTTTATAATTTTCTTTACCTCTTTAATACTTTTTCAATAACCCTTAGCTTAAAATGAGAACAGATTGTTTAGCTGCACAAAAATATTTTCTTTCTTTCTACTCTTATCCTATAAGCTTTTCTCTGTTTTTCAAATTTTTATTTGTTTACTTTTTACAAGTTTTTTTTGTTGTTGTTGAGAGCTAAGAGACAAATACATGAGGCTAGGCCTGCACAGGACTGGGATCATCATATCAGTGTCTTCCACCTCCACATCTTGTCCCCCTGGAAGGCCTTCAGGGGCAGTAACAGGCATGGAGCTGTCATATCCTATGATAACAGTGCCTTCTTCTGGAATACCTCCTGAAGGAGCTGCCTGAGGGTGTTTTACAGCAAACTTTTTTCCTTAATAGTCAGGAGTATACTCTAAAATAATCATAAAAAGTATAATATGTAGTATAGTAAATACATAAACCAGTCATAGAGTCCTTAATTATCAAGTATTGGGACCTATACCTGATTTTATGTGTTGTGCTTTTATCACACAGACTTGTTATATCCATATCACCACAAACGTGGAATGCTCTGTGCTATGATGTTAGGACAGCTACAACATTATGAGGCAATAGGAATTTTTCGACTCCATTATAACCTTACGGGACCACCATGTTAGACACAGCCCTGTGTTGACTGGAATGTTGTGTTATGAGTAAGGTGACCAGATTTTAACATTGGTAAAGTGGGACACCATTGGGTGGGTGGGGGTTCTTAATTAAAAATTTGGTCTATATGGAGCAAAAATTTTCATAGAATGAAAAAATAGTATTGTAATATATATTTTTTAATTTCAACATAAGTACAATTTACAAATATAATATATTAAAAAATTATGTATAGTATTATTTTATTCTTTGGCATATTTCTCGTCAAATTCTAACAACTGATCAACAATGCAAACTTTGATAAGCAGTTCTTGATAATCAGTTCTCAATAATTACTTGTTATTATTAAAGTTTAACATTATAAAATTAACAAAAATAATATAAAACTCATATCCTGGCGAAATAGCCACATAGCAGCCGAAAACCGTATATTCCCTTCCCGTTCTCCTGCTATTCCCTAGCTTGTCGTGCATTCTTTCCAAAAATCAGGACTTTTTAAAAATGCTACAGGATGCAGGACAAATTGTTAAAAATGAGGACCATCCCGTCAAAAGTGGGACGTCTGGTCACCTTAGTTCTGAGGCACATGGCTGGACTCAGACTCTCTCAAGGGAGGGTTTGGGGAGTTACTTAAAAGGGTTCACAGATTAGGCAAACAGATTAGGGACAGGACGTATAGAATCCAACTGTAATGTAACTAGAAAAGAGAATTAGGCAGAGGATATTGGCTAGAATATTTGGAGCTAACTTTTCATTTTCTCAGGAAAAAGACTTAAGATTAGCTGTGCAACATCATATTTAGAATCAACCTTTTTTGTCATTTTTGCTACACTAGATGATTTCGTATGCAGGAACTCAGTTAACTATCAGCAAATTTTCAAGTTTTAGATACTGTGTACCTTATTTTATATGAGGAAACTGAGACTCCTGAAGGTTTTGAGTGATTTGTCCAGATAAAGCCTGGATTGTGGGTAAGTCTATACAAGGCTCTGCATATGAACCAAGTAAGGATTGTTTTGATCTCAATTCCACAGAAGGCCACAAAAGAAGCCAGAGATTTATAAAAAGCAAGTACATGCTTAAGATATTTATTCATGATTAACATGGCATTCATTGCCCATTTAAGTCTCGATCATTTACTTTCTGTCTAGATCAGATCTGTCTAGTGAACTTCGTGAGTTCACTTACTTTAAAGATCATTATAAATTTGCACACAGGTCTTGGGAAAAGAGTAGGTCCAAGTAAAAAGTACAACAATTCAAACATAAATGGTGATGAATAGAATTTTTTTTTCATGGTTGTAGTAATGGAAGTGAGTAGATTTTGGGGGCAGAAGACTCTGATTTAGAACCCTTTTAATGCTCATATATGATAGAAGGTAATAGAAAGAGTGGTGGGCTAAATCTGCACTAATTCCACTGTCTTACTGTCTTTGATAGTTTTATATCTCCTTGAAGTTCTAGGTTCCATTTGTCTTAGCTTGATAATTTTTTTTTTTTTTAATGACAGAAAGGTCACCATATCTGAAGTGGAGAGTAATGTCTTCTAGCCCAGTTCTCAACTTTATTACCATGGTGAATGTTGGCAAGCTATATAACTTCCACAGGTTTGGGGTTTTCTCATCTTATTATATTGACCTTGCCTATATCCCTGGTAATTGAAAGCCCCAAGTGACAACGTAGATAAAAAAAATTCATTGAAAGCTTAAACTACTATGCAAATATAAATGTATTGTTAAAGTGTCTTCAGCCTAATGGAACTTACGATGCTACTTCATTCATACTGACACCCTGGAAATATTATATTCACTTTTGCTCAGCAATTAGCTCTAATTCTTGGCAAGTTTCATAAGATAAAACCTGTAAAATTGCCAGTGTCCAGAAATAAAGCAGTCTTAGAGGAGGCTTCTGTTATTCACATGAAAGATATTTCACATCTCATGGGGCTATGAGTCATCTTTCCAGGATCTCATGGTAAATAGGGGCCATGTGGCCCAGACTCGGGGCAGTCACGTGATACAGAGGCACAATTCCTCCTCTTGAAGCTTTGAAGAATGATGCCAATTTTTATTAAATACTGTAATCCTAGCACTGTGGGAGGCTGAGGTGGGTGGATTGCTTGAGATCATGAGTTTGAGACTAACCTGAGCAAGAGTGAGACCCTTGACTCTAAAAATAGCTGGGCATTGCCTCCCTAGCTACTTGGGAGGCTGAGGCAAGATGATATCTTGACCCCAAGAACTTTAGATTGTTATGAGCTATGATGCCATGGCACTTTACCAAGAGAGACAAAGTAAGACTCTGTCTCAAAAAATATATATATTTATTTTATTAAACATTTTCCTGAAAGTGGTTAACCCAAGATTTTATTCAAGCCAAACAGGAAGTACCACAGAAAGCCTCTCTAGGCTTGTACATGCTTAAGGTATTTATGCATTATTGCTTAAGATATTTATTCATGGCTCAGCGCCTGTGGCTCAAGTGGCTAAGGCACCAGAAGTGGCTAAGGCACCAGCCACATACACCTAAGGTAGCAGGTTCGAATCCAGCCTGGGTCCGCCAAAAACAACAATGACAGCTGCAACCAAAAAATAGCTGCGTTGTGGCAGGTACCTGTGGTCCCAGCTACTTGGGAGGCAGAGGCAGGAGACTCACTTGAACCCAGGAATTGGAGGTTGCTGTGAGCTGTGATGCCATGGCACTCTACCCAGGGTGACAGCTTGAGGGTCTGTCTCAAAAAAAAAAAAAAGATATTTATTCATGATTGAAAATAATACTAGGTATTATTGTCTCCCTAATGTCCCACACTCATGACAGTCACTGAAAACCCCTCTTGGTGTCTTTTGTCAATCTAGCATCTTCTAGCAAAAAAGTACCACCCTTGTTTTCCCATCTACTATAAACCTGTAGCTCCTTCAGTTCATGAGTGGAGCTTCAGACTTCTGCCCTTGCCCACTGGGGACAAGTCACACTACTCTTTGTCAGCGCTGTGCTTGACAGTTCTCTATTGCTTTAAAAAGAAATGTATATCTTCTGCCATCCTACTTTTCTTGTGAAAAATTCCCATGCAAATTCCTGGAGGATAAAATTTGTCACCCCAGTCCATGTGTAACCAATAGTTCTTTGGTGTAGTTGACACCGAGCTATATTATACGGACTTAAATAGAGTCAGAAACATTCTACCTCTTGCATCCATCTTTCTTCCTCCTCAATACCTCCTTTTGGTCCTTAGGGGATGACACAGTTCCATAGTTTATTTACTCAAAACCTGGGATATATTTAACTGAGTTAAAAGTTAGGCAGTATGGATACCAATGGTCTATGGACAATTAGTGGCCAAGGTCCAAGCATAAAGAGTTACAAATACCCTTTTGGAACATGACTCATGGATAAGCTGTTGTATACTTAAACAAATTGGGGCATCCAATCTCACTTTTTTTCCCGTGACTATGAACAGTGGTTATTAACTGTGTCCATGTCCTTATTTGCTTATCCTCTGACAGCAGCTACACAGCTGACAACAGGCCCAGGTTACATGTTTTTCACCCTTAAGTTCCCTCCTTTAACTCTGCTCCTTTCTTCCTATTTAAGGGTAACATAACAGAAGGAAAGTGGTTAAGAACAATAACTTTGTATCCACATTTTTTTAAAGTAAATTATTTGCAAATGCTTATGCCTTATTTTGAATAACAGACTGTTTTGAGTAAACCATGATTCATAATAATCATGGTTACCCCAATTCTGTGACATTGTGGTGGAGAATTGCAAGCCTGGGGTGGGAGTGTAAATTTATAATGTTTTCCTAAACTTCCTTTTCCTCTTCCCCATACTCATGCTGGCTATGGAAGTGGGAGCAATTACAAGCTTCCTGGTGTTTGTAGGGATTGCAGTCATCTATATTTCCCTGCAAAGGGTATAGAATAAAAGTGTGCATTGCAGAGACAGTTAAGTGAGCCAGATATAGCAAACTAAGGCAGATAACGACATGGCCTCAGGCCTAGCATGGCTGAAGTCATTCCTCCCTGACAAGAGTAATGGCTCTTTTGCCCTTAAGGCCCTTGGTTCCACAGGGCTCTGGGCTGTCATCCTCCTCTCCACGGAACACGTGAGGTCATTAAGAGAAATGCTGATGCCATGCTAGAGGCCATGATCTTCCCTGCCACCAGGTTGCAGTTGACACATCGATGACATTTCTTTGGTGTCAAGCCCAGGCAGAGAGTTGTCTTACCTGTCCCAATATCTGTTGGAAATCAGTTCTTGGAAGGAATTTAATTGGTTCTACCTCAATTCAGATAAGCCTGAGCGGCAAGGATAAAGTTGCACACAAGGGCAATACTGGGCACCAAATAACTCTGGGAGACCCTGTGTATGAAGAACCCTGCAAGGAAGTCAGCATGAACTGTCCATGTCTCAAGTTAAATCATGGTGTAATAGGCTTAAGATACACCATATTCATGTGGATTTCATATATATGCTTGCATCTCTGTGTACGTTAGTGACGATCTTGCCAGTGATGAGGATATGGTTGTATTTGGTCATTAGAAGTTTAATTTTCAAGCTTAGAAATAATGTAATGGGCCAAATAATGTATTGTTTCAGGACATACATTGTTTTTCATGCTTTGCTGAAGTATTTCCTCTCTCTATTCTTTCATCACAGGGTAGCATATGAGTCATTGCACATCTTTGGTACATTCATCCTCCCTTTCTCCTGATGATTCTTCTACTGGAAGTGGTTATGAAACATAGAGGAAGACCAGGGAGGAATAGTTCCTCATACTGGCTGGGTAGCGCTGCACTGAGAAAGCGCTTTCCTTACCTGAGCCCGCACGTTCATAAATTAGCAGAGACCAGTACCCAGATAGGTGTTATTTACCACCACTGCCTCCACCTTCCCACGACTACCACTGCCATCCCACTGCCACCATTCCTGTGAGCAGCAACATGACAGCCGCTATTCCTGCTGGAGCAATCCCCAAGATCTCCTAGGGGAAACTTGTTGGAAGGCACTTTTCTCTTTGAAAATCAAGGTAGGGATAATAATGCTTTTTTAGGATTCAAGGCATAGAGACACACTCAGCTAACCTCTGTTGACAGCAACTTCCTATAAGAATACACAGGGAAATAAAATGAACAAAAAAAAAATTGTCTCCACAATTTTTGACAATTGATTGACCACCACAGTTAAACTTCCCGGAATTGGAATGTGGTTCATTCATTACATAATAAATAGTGGCTTTAAGATCCAAGGGTATCACTAGTATTTGTCCCCTCATGGTCAGGGCTTCGCGGCTCCTGACTCTTGGCACTGCGTCACCCCAAGGACGTAGCTTCCACCTGTCTCTGCTTAGACACGCATATTTCTACTTTTACCTTGAGCTGACTGCTTCCCTATCTCTTCTCTTCTCATGTCTGTCATTCAGCTTATGCTTATTCGCGTCTTCTGAGCCTCCATGCCTTCATTCTCTTGTCTATGATGTTTGCATTTCTCTGTTCACCATGTGGTTGTATGTTCCACAAATTCTTTGAGAGGGATAGCAATGTTACTGATTCATTTACAGTATAAAGTGCAGTTGATGGCAGAGGGCTCCAACTAGACCACCTCATAGACATCAAACAGGTTATAAATGACTATCTCTGGCATAGTCACCAATGGTCCAGTGATGTGTGCCAGCTATTGGTAATATGGATGCAAAGCTTGTGTTCTACAAACACATAACTGCTTTGCCTATTTATTCAGACTGTGCCTACAGGAGTGGAAGACTCTTCTTATATAAGCCATCACTGAGTCTCTGTGTGTGTGCACTAGTCTTGCCAAATTTAGCAAATAAAAGTATAGACCTGCCAGTTGAATTTAAATTTCAAATAAATACTTTTTTGGTATAAGTATGTCCCAAATATTCCACGGGGCCAGTACCCAAATCATGTTGATGTGACACAACTACCACTTGTGGGGGGTTTTCAAAGAAATCAGCAAAAACAAAAACCGCAAGCGAACAAAAACCCAAACAAGCAACCCTATCAAGACATGAACAAAAGACATGAATAGGATTTTTAAAAGAAGATAGACCTATGGCAAACAAACATATGGGAAAATGTTCAATGGCAGATCAGGGAATTGCAAATTAAAAACACAGTGGGACACTGCCTTATTATCCTTGTCAGAATGGCCATTACTAAAAAGTAAAAGAAACAACAAAACAAAACAAAGCCCAGATGCTGGTGTGGATGCAGAGAAAAGGAACACTTATACATTGTTAGTGGGAAGGCCAACAAGTACAACCCCTGTGGAAAACAGAATGGGTATTCCTTAAAGAACTAAAAGTAGACCTACCATTTGATCCAGCAATCCCACTACTGGGTATATATCTAAAAGAAAAGAAGTCATTATATCAAAAATTCACCTGC
The DNA here is from genome assembly GCA_963574575.1 of Galagoides demidoff. Lineage (NCBI taxonomy): Eukaryota > Metazoa > Chordata > Mammalia > Primates > Galagidae > Galagoides > Galagoides demidoff. Next base: position 22,881 of record CAUYQV010149743.1, on the reverse strand, counting down.
ACTCGACTATTTATTGTAGCACAACTCACAGTTGCAAAGATTTGGTTAAAGAAAATGCTAAATCCATACCCACACCCACACATACACACACACTATGGAATAATACTCAGCCATAAAAGGGAATGAAATGTCTTTTGCAGCATCTTGGGTGGAACTGGAAACCATTATCTCTGGAATGGCAAAACAAACACCGAATGTTCCCACTAATAGGGAGGAGCTAAACGATGGATACACACAGGGATAAAGAGATGTCAAGAACATTAGAAAGGGGGGATATGGGAAAGGGGGATTGACTGAAAACTTACCTGTCAAGTACAATGAACATGCCTAGGTGATGGGCACACCGAAAGCCCTGACTTCAGCAGTATACAATGTATCCATGTAACAAAAACATTGGCATCTCCTTAATGTACTGACACAAAACAAATTTTCAAATGCATGGGAATTTTTCTAGACTTAAAAAATTAAGTCTAAGCTTGATTGCATCATAGTCAGACAGCATATACTGTTATCAAGACTTGCTTTACTTATGGCCTACTATATAGCCCATTGTTGTAAATGTTCCCTATGAGCCTGAAAGAGTATGTATCTGCTATTACTTGGTACAAGGTTCTGTATGACTCAATGAGGCCAAGTTTGCCAGTTGTGCATTTTAGATTATCTTTCTTCTTACCAATCTATAGAACAGTTTTTTCTAATTGTGTCATGAACAATAGTTATAAATTAAAAATTTAAGAATACTGGAATCTTTCTCATATCACACTATACTGAAGATAAAAATAACCGAGGCAAGGACCTACTTCAAGGTTTTAAGGCCAGGCATTGCTCTAACCTTTTAATTAGCTTCTCTGAGTCTTACCACACCCTACATTAACTATTCACAACTATCTTCAATCAAAGAAAGAGTCATTGTCAAGTCTACGGAAGGAAAAGGTACAAATCTAGGTGAAGGGAAGCAATACGCAAGATATGTATTACAAATTTAGCTCTGGCCATTGTACAAGTGCCCTAGATAGGGAGTTTAGGAGTGATGGACCTGGGATGTGATCAGGTGTCTTAAATTAAATCATTCTTTCCTATACAGTTATGTAGCACCATGCCAGATACAAGTAAACATGAGTAAACCACTTGCAGAGAAATACTAATCACTAGAAATCACATGTGCATTATTTACGAGGTCCTATCTTAGGTTTTATCTGCGGTAATGCTTTCCTCCAGAAAACCAAACAGGCTCGGTGGCTGTAGCTCATTGAGCAGGATGCCGGCCATATAGACCAAAGCCAGTAGGTTTGAGCCCAGCTCAGGCCTACTAAACAACAATGACAACTGCAACCAAAAAAAAAATATATATATAGCCGGGCATTGTGGTGGGTACCTGTAGTCCCAGCTACTTGGGAGGCTGAGGCAAGAGAATTGCTTAAGCCCAAGAGTTGGAGGTTGCTGTGAGCTGTGATGCCATCGCACTCTACCAAGGGTGACAAAGTGAGACTCTGTCTCAAAAACAAACAAACAACTTTTCAGATGTTTATAATGTCAATTTTATAGATGGAGGAAAAACAAGTTCAGAGATGTGAAATAAATTGTCCACTGTTAAACAACTAATATTGCAAACATATATAACATATAACATATAATTAGACTCTTTTAATCCAAATTCTTTTTTTTCACCAAAAAAAAGTTACTGTAGTTCCTTCAAAAACAAATTGTAACTATTATCATTTACTGAATATTTATACCATGGGTCAGAGGCATCTCTTAATTCCTACGAAGTCCCTGTGAGGTAAGTACAGTATCATTATTTCCACTTTCATGTGGATATAATGTATGTATCACTTTTTCTAGAATGGCTTCACTATTGTCTTAGGGTTGTTGTGAATATTCGATGAGTAAATATGTATAGAGTTTAGAAAGCAGATCCAGGCACTTAACAAATATTAACTATTTTTATTATTATTATTGGATAAAATCCAAAAGAAAGTAATCTGAAAGATACTAGAGTAAAATTTTATGACTGAAAGTCTGTGTTTTTATCAGCTACACAATCCTGTCTCTTTAAAAGTCCTTTCTGGACTTGGTGTCTATAGCCCAGCTGCTTGGGTGCCAGCCACATATACTGGGGCTGGCGGGTTTGAACCTGGCTAGGGTTTGCCAACCAACAATGGCAACTACAACAAAAAAATAGCCAGGCTTTGTGGTGGGCACCTGCAGTCCCAGCTACTTGGGAGGCTGAAGCAAGAGAATTGCTTAAGCCCAAGAGTTTGAGGTTGTTATGAGCTGTGATGCAATGGCACTCTACTGAGGGTGACATAGTGAGACTCAGTCTCAGTTAAAAAAAAAAAAGTCCCATATGAACAAATTTATAGTCTTAATTCTTCTATGTATATCTTTATATCTCATAGTCTTTGGATTTGGGGATTATTAACTCAAACCTGTATCTCCCTTACAAGGCTTCCCTGAACCTTTCAGCCTTCACTGAACCTAAATTCATATATTTGACATCTTAGCAATTCAGTAAATGTTATTATTCTTTAAAGGGTTGTTTCCTGTGTAAGTCTATTTCTCTAATTAGACTGTAATTTCTTGAAATATGGGAACATTTCTGCCTCTCTCACAATGATAGCTTCCGAGATAAGTAGAAAGTTGAAATCTAATAACTACACCAATGTTGGGGGCCGTTATCTTCCATTTTCTCATCCCTCTTTGGTGAACTACCCTTTGTGTATTCTTAGTCTATGTGGTCCACCTGGGGTGGACTCCACCTTCTGTTTCAATCCCATTTCCATGGGCATGTGACCCAGGCCAGGCTTCCCAAGTATCAAGCACTTCATCTCTCTGGCCAGTGTAATTGGTTCAGGTGCAGCCATGTGGTCAAAGCCCAGCCCATCTGGTGCCTTCTTGAGATTTGCTGGAACTATTAGAAGAGACAGATACTTTCTTCTGTGAAAAATGAGTATCATGGACAACATAATTCTTTTTTGCCACTAGGTAGAAAGAATGGGCCTCAAAATCAAACCCATGTAGAGGAAGGCGGGTGGTGGGGAGGGAGGAGAGAGAGAGATTGCTAAATTCCAGAGTTCAACTATTCCTGATACCAGTATCTTTGATTTCTCTTTTTAAGGTTCAGAGTATGAATTTTATCACTTGGATTCCAAACAATTATGAAGAATATACTAGTATATTAACACATATTAACCTTAGAAATGGATTCTTCTTTTTAGAGATAGAGCCTCACTTTGTATCTCTAGGCTAGTGCAGTGGTATGACCATAGTTCACTGCAGCCTCCCACTCTAGGGCTCAAGCAATCCTCCTGCCTCAGCCTCCTGAGCAGATGGAGCTGCAGTTGTGTGCCACCACATCTGGCTAATTCAAAATAATTTTTGTTGAGTTGAGAGATTTTCTATGATGTCCAGGCTGGTTTCAAACTTTGGAGCTCAAGTGATTTTTTCACTCTGGCCTCACAAAATGCTGGAATCACAGGCATGCACCTCTGTGCCCAGCCAGTAACTGGATTTTAAACACAGACTCTGTATGGTGTCTATTGCCTCATAGGAGTTTGGCAAGAGTGAGGTTGCCATCTTCTTCTCACTCCTCCACTGGGAAAAGTGACTCTCAGCTTCCATGAATGGATTTTAGTTTAAGGAGGTCATTAATACCTGGTGACATATCGGGGTTGCCTGATATTATCGTGGAGTAAGACATGAATTTTCCTTCTCTGAGAATGAGAAGTGCCCACAAAGGCCAGCACCTTGTGAACCTGGGATGTAGAATAGTGATGGAACAGACGTTAATTTTCTGTTGAAGTAGTATAAATGTAAAATAAAGCTTCTAGGTGTGATTGCCTGTTGGTCTCTGTTTTAGGGAAACCAGTAAATATTCACTGAGTAAAGAAAAGTGGTTGGGGGAGTGCTGTGCCCGCATTTAAATTTTAGAAGGGCGACTGTGCCCAGGAAGACTGCTGATGTTGGTCTTTAGTAGATATAGTTTCTGCTCCTGATATGGCACTAACAGGTGTGGGGACTAGAGGGATAGGGCTGTGTTGAGTACCCCTTGACATTTCCCCCGATGGCCAAACCAGACAGCACTGGTGGACAGCCCTCTGATGTCATCTTGCAATGCTAGTTGTCTACATGGTCCTGGCAGCCGGACTTCCCACAACATTCCCTCTGGCTTGGCTAAATGGCCCAGAGCTTTGACAAAATGCTCAGAGGCACTTGGATGAACTCTGTCATTTTATTCTTTTATATAAATCTAGCACTGGCTTTTTAAATGTCATGTGTGTATGAGTTTGGTATATAACGTACAGTGGTGTAATGTTTTATAAAATGATCTCTCAAGTAAAAACAATTGGTTGCAGTTCTATGAGCATTTTAATGGTACTGCAATGGATTTATAAGAAAGGGAGGTACAGTCTCATGGCAGCCTTGGAAATGCCCTCCTCAGGCCTCCCTTTTAAAATAACTGACTGCAGGGATTATAGTTGACTGACCTGCTTCAGGGTGCTGCTCCTTGGGACCCACTGGGGTGTTCACTCTGAAGCTATGCTTCCCAGCAGTGGCTGAGCAAGGCGGTGGAGCTCCATCCAGGCAATTCTTTCCTGATACAGGCGTCCTCTAGGGGACAGCTTTGGTCAGTGACTGCCTTTCATGACCCCCTGAGACCTTCTTTACCATCTGAGGTCCTTCTTACCTAATTCCTCCTCTCTCTCTGCATTCACAGGTGTTAGTCTTGTGTCAGATATATGTGTCCTGTCCCCCTTTACCCTTCATAGACATTTCCCCTGAGACATAGTTCACATGTCTGATTTCATTTTGGCTTCTGCTTCTTGGAGGACCCATATGATGACAGCAGTGCTGAGTGCTCTAGCGAATGGCAGTAGGATGGGTTACGGAGGGGTCTATTCACTGCCAGTGGCAAGGAGGATCCCATCCTGAGTAGTATGTGGGAAAAGGATAGTCCTAGTCCAAGGTGGCAGCCTACTTTGTCAATATTTCTCCTGTGTTTATGTAAGAAAAAGCCCCAATAGAGAGAAATGTCTTGTGAGCTGTGCCTTCAAGAACAGTGGAGCTGGCTAGTGGTTGTGCTGATGACTTGAAAAGGGATAATGAGGCTCGGTGCCTGTGACTCAAGTGGCTAAGGCACCAGCCACATACACCTAAGGTGGCGGGTTCAAATCCAGCCTGGGGCTGCCAAACAACAATGATGGCTGCAACCAAAAAAATAGTCGGGCGTTGTGGCAGGCGCCTGTGGTACAGGAGGCTACTTGGAGGCTGAGGCAGGAGACTCGCTTGAGCCTAGGAATTGGAGGTTGTTGTGAGCTGTGATGCCACGGCACTCCTCTACCCAGGGGGACAACTTGAGGCTGTTTCCAAAAAAAAAAAAAAAAAAGGGATAATGAGAAAGTATGGGCTATTTGCAGAGTCCTTATCTCATAGTAGGAGGAGGGAACTCTGAATCTAATAGTTAAGGACGTAGAACTACAGAGGTATTTAGAGGCTTAGCTAAAATAGGTCTGTTATGTTGAAGTCCGGACTTTGGGGGGGAAATCCTGGGGCACCAAAACATAGCATGAGGATGCTTTGGGGAAGGTGTGTTGATTTTGGCTCCTGCAGAGAGGGGTGCCCCAATCCTTTGGAGTAAGAAGTAACACATCCCCTCATGACATGAGAAGTTCCTGCACAGATCGTTCCCTTAGAAGCCAATCCTATTTCTTCCCTGGGCTGCTGTGCTGATAACTGGATTAACTGCCAGTGTGAACTAGATGCACCTAATAAATGAGGAAAGAGATTGCAACTCAAAGGATCTGTGAGAACTGTCCGGCACGTACTGGCAGGAGCCAGGGGAATGTCTTAGAACAAAATTTTGAGGGATTTTGATCAATGTGACTGGAACATCAGATTGCATAGATAGAAATCTGTTGGGTTGGGTGTGCTGTCTCATGACGTGCGATTTAACACCTGACAAAAATCTCAGGGAAGGGCAAACTTGCTACTGAAGGGACTCTGTGTAAGCCTGGAGAAGGCAGTGGGGCATGCAAAGCAAAGTGGAAATGCCTGTGTCGCCCTGGTGAACAGTAGAGGAAGGAATAAGATGCTGAGGACAGGGATACTGAATGGATGTACTATGTCAAGGCAGGAGACCCACCAGAGGATTACGCTCTGTGGCAATGCTGCATCACTCTTCAAGTTCATCAGGACTGGGCTGGTCAGAAGGGGACCAGCAGCAGTAAGTTCAGTATTGATTCTCCTCTGTGATCAGAGATGATGGTAGAAAATATGGGCACAGATCCAGACTTATTAATGATCCTGAGATGTTCTTGTAATAGAGGTAAGGTGAAGGTGCTTCACTGCTAGAAAATCATAATGATCTGGATGGTTGGAGGGGCAGCCAAGAGGCTTAATCTGCATGGGCTTGTGGAGATGGTTAATAAAGCATAGCTTCCCTTGGGGCAAAAGTGTTGGGAAGTCAGGAAGTTTACTGCCCAACAACATCCACAATAGAAGAGAGCGAGAATGGAAGGGCAGGAACATGAGAGTGGTTGCCTCAATAAAAATTCACAATCTCTTGTTCAGACCCAGCCAGTGGTGTAAGTGTCATGCAGGAAGCCGCAGAAGCTCCAGTGCTGGACGTATAGAGCTTCTAGCCAGCCTCGGTGGAAGAACCATTGTCCTGGGGTTCTGGAGCAAGATCATGCCATCTGCACTGGGGAATTTTATACCTTTGGAGAAACAGCTCCATGTATGTCACTGAGTCTTGGTATAGATAGAAGACTTGACCATGGAGCACCAAGTAATCATACGTCTGTAATTCCTCACCGTGAAATGGATTATATTAGACTTGCCAAGTCATTGAGACACATATAGCTAGCAGCATTCCATCATAAAATGGAAATAAAGAAGTTAGAATTGGACCCAAGCTGGATCAAAGCTGCATGAACAGGTATTCCAGATTGCCATATCACTGCCATGTTTATACCAATAAAAATATGCCTCCCAAGCATACCTTATGGCCATGTGTAATGCCCCATATGACCGGCTAAAGAGGAGGAAAGAGGCTAAGCTTAGTTTATAGGTAGGCCAGCTCAGTGTGTGAGTATATGAACAGACAGTAGATACATTATAGCCACATTCAAGGGTGGTTTTGAAAGTCATGGACAGAGGAAGTCTTCCCAGTGAAGGGACTTCCAGTGATGCACCTGGTTATACACTTTCTTTATAAGAACAAATAGATTGAGGTGAGTATATACACAGAATCCTGGGCAGTGGTCAACAGGCCGGGAATCATAACAATAAGAATCTGGAAGGATCGTACTTCAAAAAGGGGAAGGCTGGATCCTCTTCATGCCCAGTATTGCAGGGCACTTACTCCACTTTTTTCTGAGCTAACCAGCTAAAGGATCCCGGCAGCTAATACAGATAGAGAAGCAACATGGCCAGGGGGCTGAAATGGAAAGGACTAGAAGGTCAAAAGTGAGGAGGCCTAAAGGTGAGTGAGTGTGAAGCTTTTTGTCCTACATATTAACACTCACTAAAAAATGTCCACTAGAGAGAGACACTGAATCACCAAACGAGTAAAATGGGTCATCTGGTATACACTAGTCAGCCCTCATCACTGCCCGTCTCGGAACAGTCTATGACGGGCACACACACAGTGGCAGAGATGGAGGCTGGATGTGGACTCAACAGCATGACTCCAACTTAACAAGGCCAATGTACAAGGTCAGACAATTAGGTTTGTGAACTCATTCATACCTCCTTGCTGAATATCACTGTGGCCACCTTCGAGGTACTCCCTTGGGAAGCTAAGCATCGATGCTAATACTCAGTCCACTCTTCAAAATGGTTTTTCTAGAATAGCTTGCAAACTTGTCAGATCTCAAAGCTATGGCTGTCTGACTACTGAAGCCACCACCAGCAGAGATCATCACTGAGTGCCTGATACGGTCCTATTCCTTGAAAAGAGAAAAGAGGCCAGTTGGAGGAAAGCTTATTACCTTGGGTCCTTTCTGATCTGAATCCCATGACTCTTGTTTCAAAAGGAGTTACAAACTGGGGGGTGGGGGGAGCACAGTGAGTGTCCTAAGATATGCTGCCTTCTAGGTATTTGGGACTCTGTCAGGGAACAGCAGGAAGTGAGTCACCGTCTTTGTAGGGGTAATTGACCCTAATAACGGTGCTTTTACACAATGAGACAGGGAAAAGTAGGTATGAAATCCAGATGACCCACTTGTGCACATCTTGATTCTGTCTTGTAATTTAATTTCCTTGATTTTCCTTTGTACTTGCCAAGAGACACAGATGGTTACTTTGGGAAGAGAAAAGGATAATTACCAAGGACTCAGACCTTTGAGGAGTAAAGTTTTGGGTCATATCCTTAGATAATCCAGGACCTGCAGAGGTCTGGTGAAAGATGAGGAATTCAGAGTAGAAGAGGAGGAAGAAAACCATACCAGCTTGTGAGGGTTCTGCTGAGAAGTCTGTTATCCTGATGGGTTTTTTCTTATAGGTCATTTGTTGCTTTTATGTAGCTGCTTTTAGAATTTGCTCTTTCAATTTAATTTTGGCCAGGTTGACCACTAGGTTTCTTAGAGATATCTTCCCTGTGTTTGCTGACTATTTTAACATGGATGTCTGAATCTTTGGTGGTAATGGGAAAGTTTTCCATAGTAATTCCTTCAAATAGATTTTTCATGCTTTTAGCTCTTTTCTTCTTCCTGCTCAGAGATACCTAGCATTCATATGTTTATTTACTTCACACAAGACCACACATGGCTAAGCGATCACTCTACACTTGTTCTCCTCTCTGCCTCTGTAAGTGAGGGGGTTAACTTGAGAGACTTGTCTTCAAGCTCTGAGATTCTTTCTTCTTGGTTTAGTCTGTGGCTGAAACTTTCTGCTGTGTTTTGGAAATCCCTGAATGACCCTTTCATTTCCTTAAGTTCTATCATATCCCTGCTAAATTGGTCAAGCTCATTAGTGACTTTTTCATGAATTTCCTGAAATATTTTTTGGGCTTTGTTTTGTTGGTCTTCAACTTTCTCTTCGTTCCATTCATCTAATTTGCCATTCATCTCCTGAGTTCTATTTCTGTCATTTAAGCAATGTCCTTGTAGTTGGAATCAGCTTCTGTAAGTCCGTTGTGATCCCTTTGAGGTGTTAATATTTTTTTTCTTGATTTTAAATATGTTTTGATTTTTCATGTTGCCAGAGTTCTTTTGCTGATTTCTTCTCTCCTGAAATCTCTTTCTTAATTCCTAGTTAATAGGTTTGCAGGATTCCTTCTCCTTGTTGGGAACTCCTTTTAGGAGCTGCATGATACTCTCTGCACTGAGACTTATGTTGGGGGGATTGCTCCACCCAGAGTCTCACCACAGAGGTAACTGCAATATCTGGGTAAGGGCTCCTGGGTTCCTGGGTAGTGAGCATTTGCTTAAAGCAGGTTGCAGTGTGCTAGCTGCTTGAGGCTGGGAATTTGGAGCAGTTCTTCCAGCCCTGCTTTGGTGGTAGAGGCTCTGGCGTGGAGTTTTGGGGATCTGGGTGCACTTCTAGAGACATGGCCTGGTGTCTCAGGCCTGGCAGTAATTCTGGAGGCACAGAGGCAGAGCCTTAGAGCTGGGCCTGTGGAGGAACCCCAAGCAGAACTTCTTAGCAGGGGCTCTGACTCTAAAGCAGGGCTGTGCAGATGGCCAGCTGATTCAATCTGGAGGGTAGGGTTGGGGCCAAGCAGGCAGGAGGCAATCATGGCTTAGACTAGAGCTTGGAGTCATGGTGAATAAGCAATAGGTTGCTCCCCAGATACTTGGATCTTACAAATGCCAGGTCAGGCATGCAGGAGTCACAGCTTTCCACCCCCAGGCCCCCACCCAGAAGCCACCTATGTGGTTGCCTGAGGCATCTCAGGTTGGTGTCTGCTGCACCAGTGGGAAAGCTTCCCAGCCAGTTCTGGGATAGGGCCACAAGTAAGGCTCTGAACAGGGCCTCTGAGCCAGAAGTGGAGCCACGCAGATGGCCGGCAGATCCAACCTAGAGGGCAGGTCAGGGCCAAATAGGCAGGAGGCAGAGGGGTCCTAGAGGATAGAGCTGGGGTGAGCAAATGGTAGGCTGCTTCAAAGGCTCTGGGGTCCTGGGAAAATAAGTCAGGTAGGCTGATGCTGGCTCCTTCAGACTTTTCAATAGCAGCATTGAATAGTGGCTGTGAAGGCTTGGTAATTTCAAAATCTGTGCAGGAGGCCAATAAGCTGGAGACCCAGGGATGAGTTGCAGTTTGAGTTCAAAGAGCCTGCTGGCAGAATTCCCCAGGTCTCAGAATTCTGTTACATTAATAAGTCTGTTATTGTTATCTCAGTACCATGCCTGTGATGATTGTTGCCTTCTGGTATGTTGAAGAATTGTGAATCCTCCAGTTTTGTTCTTTTTCGAGATTGTTTTGTCTATTCTGAATCCCTCTCAATTCCAGAGGAGTTTTGGAATCAGCTTGTTAATGTCTACAAGGCAGCCCGCTTGGATTCTGGTAGAGATTGCATTGAGTCTGTGGATAAACTGAGAGAGTATCACCATTTTAAAAATAACACTTTATAAGCCATTAACACGAAATGATTTTTTATTTAGTTTTTAATTTCTTTAAACTGTGTTTTATAGTTTTCAGACTGTAAGCTTTGCACTTCGCTAAAATTATTTCAAAACACTTTACTATTTTTTGATGTTATTGTAAATAGGATTATTCTCCTAGTTTCATTTTTAAATTACTTATGGCAAGTATATAGAAATACAATTGATTTTTAGATATTGATTTAGTATTCTGCAACCTTGCTGAATTCACTTATCAGTTGTTATAGTTATTTTCTGACTGCCTTAGAATTTTCTGTATGCAAGATTGTATTTGCTTTTCTTTTTCTTTTCTTTTCTTTTTTTTTTTTTTTGAGACAGAATCTCAAGCTGTCACCCTAAATAGAGTACCATGAATTCATAGCTCATAGCAATCTCCAGCTCTTGGGCTCAAGTGATCCTCTTGGCTCAGTTTCTCTATTTTTCAGTAGAGATGGGGTCTTGCTTTTACTCAGACTGGTCTCAAACTTGGCAGCTCAAGTAATCCACCTGCCTCAGCCTCCCAGAGTGTTAGGATTACAGGCATGAGCCACTGCGCCCAACCTCAAGGTCATATTTTCTGTAAATAGGATTTTATTTCTTTATTTTTAGTATGGAGGCCTTTATTTCTCTTTCTTGCCTAATTTCCCTGGTTAAAACTTCTAGTACAATGTAGATTAGAGTGGAGATCTTTGACGTTTTTCCTGACCTTAGGGAAAAGCATTCAGTCTTTATTAAGTATGATGTCAGCTGTGGGTTTTTACGGCGTCCCTTTCTTAGGTCCAGGAAGTCCACCTTTGTTTTTATTCTATTGAGTGTTTTTCTTATGGAAGAATGTTAGATTTTGTCTAACAGCTTTTCTGTGTCTATTGAGGTGATCATTTTTAATTTTAGTGATGTATTACATTTATTGATTTTCAGATGTTAGACCAAGTATGCATTCCTGCAATGAATCCCACTGGGTTATGATGTATTATTCTTTTCATATTTTGCTTGATTTGGTTTGCTTGTATTTTGTTGAAAATTTTCCTGACAATTTTCATGAGATACTGGTTTACAATTTCCTTGTGATACTTTGACTGATTTTGGTGTCAGGCAATATTGGCCTCACAGAATGAGGTGGGTACTGTTCCCTCTCCCACCTCATTTTTTTTAAGAGTTGGTAAATAATTAGTATCATTTATTTTTAAATACAAATTGATAGAAATTGTGAAATCTTCTAAATCTAGGCATTCTTTTATAATTTTTAATTATTCATTCAATCTTTCTACTTCTTACAGATTTATGTTTACTATTTTTGAGTCAGTTTTGGTAGCTTGTATCTTTTAAAGAAATTTATCAGTAAACCATCATACATAGTATGACTTTATAATCCTTTTTATTTCTATAAGGTTAGTTTTAGGTCTTGCCTTTCATTTGCTTCTGGAAATTTGAGTCTTTTCTCTTTTTTTCCTATGTCAGTCTAGCTAATGGTTTGCCAATTTCTTTTATCTTTTCAAACAACCAGCTTTTGTTTATTGATTTTTTTTCTCTCCTGTTTTTCTACTCTTTCTTTGTGTTTACCCTACTTTGAGTCTGTTAAACTTCCTGCTTATGCAGATTAATATTTTCCATTAAATTTGGGAACATTGGAGTCATTATTTCTTTGAACATTTTTTTCTGGCTCCTTTCTCTGTCTCTTCTCCTTCTGGTAATCTAATTATACATATATTAGCATGTTTAACTGTGTCTAACTTTTCTCTGAAGCTCTATTTTCTTTTCTTCTTTCTTTTTCCCTCTCTATTTAAATTGTGTAGTTTCTAGCCATCTATCATCCAGTTCAAAAATTCCTTCTTTTGCAGTTCTACTCTACTGCTGAGCTCCTCTAGTGCACTTTCAATATTTATTATAATATTTTTCAACTCCAGAATTTTCTTTGTATTTCCTTTTGTAATTTATATCTTTTTATGAATACTGTCTACTTGATGTGACATGGTCATCATGTTTCATTTAATTCTTTGAACATACTTATTCTGGCTACTTTAAGATCTTTGCATGTTAAAACAAATATCTTGTTGCTGTCACAGTTATTCTTGCATGCTTTATATTTGGGATAGGGTCTTAATTTCCTTTTTCTTTGCGTGTCTCCTATATTTTTGTTGGAAACTGTACATTTTAGACAATATATATAAAAACTCTAGATACCTGTTCCCACTGGAGGGCTTATCATTTTCATTGCTTTTTCATTTGTTTAGTGAGTAGCAAAATTATTTTAGTTCCCTCTATTTCCCCTCCACAATGTGAAACCTTTAATGAGGCTAAGTTACAAGTGATCATGGCAGAAGTCTCAGCCTTGGATACTCCCACAGTCACTCTGGGATGATAGCAATTTTTTCTTGGCTCTCTTTTGTTTTCTGACTATACCCAGTTGTTACACATAAATAATTGCAGCTTATTGCTACATTAATTTTAACAATGTCCTATAATGTCAAATTTGTGTTCCTGGGGTCAGTGATTAAAATTTGTTCTGACCCCAAGAAGGCTCCTGTTGTCTGTTTCTTATTCCAGTTCTGTCCAGTAAATTTGCTTACCTTACAGTCTATACTTTCAGTGAATCTACCAAAATTCTACTAGCTGTCTTCCACCCAAACTTTCACTGTTTTTGAGAATGTCCTTAGGCTCATAGCTACTGCAAATGAAATCAATTTCTTTGGAAAGATAGTAGGAGAGATCTCCTTCATGGCCCACTTCTTCCCCCAGACAAATACTCTAGGCTTTGGCTCTTTAGCTGGGGGTGAAGATAATGGCACATTTTTTTCTGAGTGACTCTCCTGCTTTAAGAGCTGAGCATTTGGTAGTAAGACAGCTCTCCAATTGTGGTCTGGATGGGAGAAAGCGCTATCTTCTTGGCTGTGTCAGTCTGGATATTAGTTTCCATTTGACCAAGTTGGGAGAGAAAGGAGAAACATTTTAGTTCAGATATCACAGACTCTTGCTGTTCTTGCCAAATTTTAGTAAATTTTCTTGAATAAATGTTACTTTATTTGCTGTATGCCCTTAGCTTCATTACCAGATCCTTAAAATGTTGACTTAAAAAAAAATTCTGTGCCAGTTTTATAGCCATGAAATTCCCAAGGCTATTTTGGCAGAAGTGGTACTCCCAAATAAAAATATTTCTTAACAACTTCTATTATAATTGGCAGTTGATTTATCCATGTGCCTCTCTGAATTTTAAGCTGAGAGAAGAGGCTATTTTATTACTTTCCAATTTCTGGTGCCTACCATAGTATAATGCATGTATTAGTGCCTAAATTAATATTTATTAAATGTATTTTGCCAAAAACTTTCAACTATCTAATTATATTTTGCCTAACCTTCGCCTAAATAACATAAAAACTTGTAAAACAAATTGTAAACATAAAATTCAATAAACACAAATTCACATTCTAGTTAACTTCTTAGCAACTTTGTGGTAGAGGTTACGAGCTATATATTCAATACCCTATATATATTTTTCTCAATAAGAGAATTCAGATTTACTTAGGATGAAAAAAAACCAAACCAAAACATTATATCTCCCATCTTCTCTTGTAGCTAAGTGTGACCTCTGACCAGTGAGATGTAAGTGGGAGACATTAAATTAGTCTTCCCGAGATAGCTCCTTACAGGCAGGATGCACAGCTGTATTTTCTATTCTTTCTGTGTTTCTTGCTTTGAATAAGAGAATAATGGCTGTAATTCCAACAGTCACTTCTGTGTGGGAAGGCACCATTCCAAACAGAAGCTGAATGCTAAGGATGGTGGTACAGAATGATTGAAGGAACCTGGGATCTTAATGATGACTCTAGAGTTTGAAGTCTATACATTGGCCTAGAGAGATAGGCAGGGAATAAACTTTTATCTTATATTTAACCACAGTTATTGCTAATTTCTGTTAATATTAGGTGAGAATAATTTCTAATTGGTATGTCATCTATTCCACATTTTGAAGTATTAAGTTTTATTTACATGCTATGTGTATATAATGCTTATTGTTGTGAATATCATGTTCCATTTATCATATTTGTTCTGAAAATTACAACTTTCAGGACACTCTTCTCCATATTACTTAAAGTGCATCCAGAAGTGGTATAAATTTAGTAAATAAACTATAAATATGCTTAACCAGTTTGTTTCAACTTATCTCTGTCTAATCTCAGACAACTATAGTAGAACTTCCATAGCTGACCACCTCCCTACATTGACTACCTTTCTTAAGTTGACCTAATATTCAAAGAACAGACATACATCACATATGCTAAGGCCTCATTCCTTATATTTACCTCCTCTATATATTGACCAGTTTGTTACAGTCCCTTGGGTGGCCAATTTACAGAAGTTCTGCTGTATGTATCTAACCATAGAGTTGTTCTTTGATTATAAATAGGGAATAAAGTTTAAGAGAGACAGCTGTAATCTTCAGCTTTCATTCTTTTTTCATGTTTCCATTTCAGTACAGAAGTCACCATTTTCAGGTGTTTGAGATCTTCAAATAAAATTATGGAAGCTATGAAATGCTGCCAACATCATCTGTTATTTCATAGTTGATTTTAATCGTGCTATGGTAATAAAAGTAGTCCACATTTATTGAATGCTTAATACATATAAAGCAATGTTACTAGGGCTTTCCTTGTAATCTCTGCAACAAATTTATAAGGTGTGTACTATTATTGTCCTCATGTACAGGTGAGGAAAGGGAAGTACAGAACATTAAATAAATTGACCAATGTCATACAACTGATAAGTGAAGGAAATTGTCCTATCTTGGCAATCTGCTCCAGAGTTTGTGTTCATGTCAATAACCCATATCATATCTTCTAGACATGACTCTGTTAGTCTTAGAACTGTTCTTGCTGGAATGATATCCCTTGTTTCTTTTTAACTCTTAGTAAGAAGCAATTTAAAGTCATGAATGCCTACACACGCAGACAATACCAGTTATTGTTTTCTTTTTTTTTTTTTTTTTTGAGACAGAGTCTCACTATGTTGTCCTCAGTAGATTGCCATGGTGTCACAGCTCACAGCAACCTCAAACTCTTGGGCTTAAGAGATTCTCTTGCCTTAGCCTCCCAAGTAGCTGGGACTACAGGTGCTTGCCAAAATGCCTAGCTAGTTTTTTGTTGCAGTTGTCATTGTTGTTTAGCTGGCCTGAGCCAGATTTGAACCCGTCAGCCTCGATGTATGTGGCTGGCACCCTACCCACTTATCTACGGGCACCACTCAACCAGAAATTTTTGATGACATGTTTTGTTATGGTATGTTGTGAAGTACATCAAATCTAGCTGTAACTACTCATAAAGGAACAAAGCATGTGGTTAACTTAAGAAAAACATAAATTAGAGTAGATCCAGTGTTATAATTACTCTGATCATCTACATTCCCATAAATTCTCATGAATTTGAGAGAAAAGGGTAGTATTATAATCAACAGGAAACATTCTTAACTCATATTTTGTATCATCTGCATTAAGTATTAGGGAAAAGAAGTTAAGAACCATTGGTTTGACTCATCAACCATTAGAGGAATGTTAGCTGAACTAAGAGGTATGATAGCCAATTTAATGTTGTAAGAACTACACAGGGCTAGGTTGGTGTGGACTTAAGGGTGGAACTCATTTCATGAATACTTTTAAGTATATTTTAAAATTATTGGCCTTTTCCTTGACAGGGCTTGGATGTTGAATTGGCCGTTGGTTAGGCACAAGTAATGTTTAACGGGTGTCCTACAAGACACATTGGATGGATTGGCCTTCCCATCACACCATTTCAATAGCCTGAGTCAGTCTTGGACAGACGAAAATGAACAAAGGAACTACTACAAAAGCTGTTCCTTCCACTGGGTGTCAGAAAGTATTGAAGACCTAGGAAAGTGCCTCTGATGAAAAGTGCCCTGAGAATATGAGATATTATTATGTAATAGGGGAAACAAAACAATGGAGAATAAATAGCTTTCACCTGCAGGGAATCAATACTACTGACTTTATTATATTCAACTCAATACCATGCTGATTGAGCTGGAGAGGTGGTGAGGGAGTGGAAAATTACCAGGGGCTTAAAAACAAAAAAAGAATAAAAAGAAACAACAACAACAAAAATCCTGTACCAAGCACTGACTCACGATTTCTGGGCTGAGAGTAGATGTCATTAATGACCCTTTTTATTCATACAGAAGTTCCCGAAGAGTAGCGTAATGTTCCATTAGTAATAATTGAAAAAGTCTCTGTTCAGAATTATGTCAAAACCTAAAGATGGTGCTCCTGCCAAAACATTTTGGTGATAAATACGGGAAGTATTTGACAGAAGGTGCCACTGCAGGTTGAAGAGGCTTCTTGAGGAGATGCTCAGAGGATCTGGAGGAAACAGGCTAGCATGAGACCGTGAGCACCAGCGCAAAATTCCCACCTGAAGTCCCGGTCTTTGAGAACCCCATGCTCCTCATTTTTTGATAGTTTGACCTTATTTGTATGCTCCAGTTTTAACCAATGTTTGTGGAAACATAAAACTAAGACATTGGGTAGGTAGCCCTTGCCACTATATAATTTTGACTTTTATTCTTTCTATATAATGGGTGTCTATATGAGCTTTTGGTAGAGAAAGTAGTGATAGCATGGGCCATCACCCAGTCCCTTGGATGGTCAAGTTATAGAGGTTCTACCGTAAGTATGTGTATGTGTGTATATATATGTGTGTGTGTATATATATATGAGAAGGATTTGTATACATAATATGTAAAGAACTCTTACAACTTAATAAGAAAAAAAAATCTCATAAATATGAGCAAATGATTTAAGCAGGTACATAGTATTTCACAAAATGAAGAGAAATGAATGGGCAATAAGCTCACAGAAAGATACTCAACATAACTGCTTATTAGGGAAGTAAAAATTAGAGATACAGCAGTGTATATCCATTAGAATGGTTAAAATTAAAAGAACTCACCACGTGGAGAGTTGGAAAGGGTATGGAGCAGGAAGCACTCACCCACAGCAGGTATTCATATGACGGACCACTACTCATCAAAAAAGGATTGGACCTAACACACATGGAGATGTGCACAAATCCAAATGCGTTATGCTGACTGTGAGACGGCTAGTCCAAAGGGTACAGTCTGTATGATTCCATTCACAGAGAAATGCGGAGGAGACAAATGTTATCTATAGTGACAGCATATTGGCAGTTAACTTGAGTGAGAGGTAGGGGGATTGCCTGCGAAGGGGGTCTAAAGAAACTTTCTGGGGTGACCAAAATGTTATGTGTTGTGGTACTACAAAAGCGACAAAGTATATTTGTCAACACTCATCAACATGTATACTTAAAACGGGTGTCTTTTTGTATGTCAATTATACCTTAACATTTATTTAAAAACTCAAAGTGTTGGAGAAAGAAGAAACAGAGTGGCTGATGATGATGAGTCAGAAAAAGAATTGGAGAAAAAGACCCAGAAGACAGGGAGATAGAGTAAGAGAGGGATGGGAGGGGTAGGGAAAGAGCAGTTCATAGGTTAGATTTCTCAGGGAAAAGATAAGATGGACAAGCTCCGAATTAACAGTTAACATTATAATGCAGGGTACTGAAGCTGAGTTATAGTCCCAGCTATGCAGCAAGTACCTTATGTAACTTCTATAGCTGGTTTTATTTTGCTTTCTGTTCAATTCTTTTTTTTTTTTTTTTGCTTTTATTCCAATGGTATATAATCATCAGGTCATGTCAAAACCACTGTTTTCCATTTGCCATGGGAAGCTGAACCAGCATGCCTGGGGCACAAGTCCTTGAGGACAAGAATAAGCAACTTAGGTCCCTGATGACACTGAGTGGGAGTGAGTGTTGCCTCTGGAATCTTCCACCTACTCTCCCCTGCACTCTTCCTCCACCCCTCGCCTGATTGCTTCATCCCCCATGAAGTGTCCTGTGACCTGATGTTTTTTCCTTCTCACCACGCTGCCTTCATTTCCCACTGTACATCCTTTCTCAGGGAGAGATTAAAATGTTATTTGTTCTTCATAGAGATTTCATTCTTAGAATTTTGTCCACAGCTAAGCCCCTTTGGGCATTTCAGGCCAGCAAGAGATAAATAGTGAACCTTCCTACATCTCTAAAATGGGACATCGGAGGCACAGCTTAGCTCTGCTAACATGCCATGTTGTTCCCAAGAACTGAATGTACATGTACAGCGTGAATTAATAAGTAACAAGCAGTGGACAGAGAAGAGCAGGTCATTGCTGCACTTTGACACTCCCTGCCTTACAAAGGCCCCTCACAGCTATCAGTCTGACTCCGTATGTCTTTCTCTGCGCTCCTCCAAATATTTTGAAACAACTTGCACTACAGTAGAGTAGGTTTTCTAGTCCTATTGCTTGTGTATTGTACCTGCTTCTACCAAGCTATACTAAGGAAAGTTCCCGTTACTGACAAGTTCCCATTTGTCAGTGAAGGGATAAATTATCACTCCTTCACCTTCATGTAAAAGCTTCTTGCTGCTCAAGGAACGTGCCATCTGGCAGTAGTAACAGGTGTTTCAGCAAAGGAGCATCTTCAGGATGGTCGTTCTGCTGCACTCGGGCAGGATGGCCCGGCAAGTTGGATGCCTGCCTCCTAGTTGTTTACCTTCTCTGGAATCTTCAGTCTTCCCTGTGGCCATTCCTTCCTTCTTGCACTAGTTTGTTGCTTCTCTGCCTCTTGCACTCCAATTTCATACCCCTGACCACAACCTCTTTCCTGCTAGGTTTCTGTCATTTTTATCATATTAATATTTACTCTGTTCTTCAACCATTTCATTTTTTTCAAATCTTTCGGTCAATTCAAGTCTTTTTTTTTGGCCAATACTATTAGCTCCCTTGCTTCTTCATCTTTCCAATACATCCTCCTTGCACAAAAAGACTCAGGTTCAGGACAGGTGCAGTGGCTCAAGCCTGTATTCCTAACACTCTGGGAGGCCAAGGTGGGTGGATTGCCTGACTAAGGAGTTTGAGACCAGCCTGAGCAAGAGCCAGACCCCATCTTTACTAAAAGTAGAAAAACTAGCCAGGCTTGGTGATGGGCACCTGTAGTCCCAGCTACTCAGGAGGCTGAGGCAGGAGGATCTCTTGAGCCCAAGAGTATGAGATTGCTGTAAGCTATGATGGCATGGCACTCTACCCAGGTGAAAGAGTGAGACTCTATCTCAATTAAAAAAAAAAGACTTTGGCTCAGTTCAATCAATCCAATT
Organism: Galagoides demidoff; assembly: GCA_963574575.1. NCBI lineage: Eukaryota > Metazoa > Chordata > Mammalia > Primates > Galagidae > Galagoides > Galagoides demidoff. The sequence continues at coordinate 3,078 of CAUYQV010149743.1, read as the reverse complement.
ATCTGCTATCTTTACTTTATATTTCAAGTACTATGGCTATTCTAGAAAATTGCATGCTATATAAATTACAGCTTCTATAAATGAATAGTTCATATATTTAACAAATGTTAATGGAACCCTTACTATGTGCCATATACTATCCCAGCTACTAAGCATGCAAATACTCGGAGCTGTGATCAGCCTTACAGAAAGGAGGAAAGAGAATTGCCATGGAGAGAAAGAGAGAGCGAGCACACATGAACTGATGGCAAATGGTTTTGTAGTCCTTCCCTATTTCATTAGATGAGCAGGATAGACAGAGCAGTGGGAAGGCCGTGTAGTGAAAGGAAAAGAGTGTAAGCTTGACGTTAGATAGACCAAGATTGGAATCAGGAAGAAGGTCAAAGTTGAGGGCAGATAGAAGGCTGTCGCTGCAAACTGGCAGTAATGAGAACATGAACCGGGGTAGTGACAAGGACACTTGAGAAGAAGGAAGTTTTATCTGTTCTCACCTGACACTTTAATTTAAAAGTGAATGGCATACCAAAGGGAAGAAATATTTTTTGACTGCTAGAAATGCTATGTTTACAAGATGGCAGATTTTCAGATAAAAATAGAACATGTTCTTTAAAAATTTGTAGGACCACAGCTCTGAAAACCAAAGGCAGTTGAAAAAGTACAGAGTCTCTGGTTCTTCAGAGAGTGAAACAATCTGCCATTATATGGTAGATAACTAGTCCTGAACTATAATTTAATTTATTATCATCTCAGCACAAATCACATACTACCTTCATTAAATGTGTCGGGCAGAAAGCTGGGAAAGCCAGTTAAGGATCCTTTCAGTCAGCCTGGTGGTGCCTGCTGGCAGTTTGGAACCTCTTTCAAAAGGTCACCAAATTAGGGCCTGTGTCCTTCTCTGTCTTCAGTGCAGCAGGGTTGGGAGTCTGTGGACATTAGCTGGCCTGTGCTGGCCAGAGAGTGTAGTGAATGCCTATGGGGCATAGAGCAGGGCTGGATACTTCCACACAGTCCCTTCTCTCCCCGCTCAATTTCAAAATTCTTTTCAACGAGGGAAATGTCTGGTAGAAGGGAGAATCTAGATGACAGAGGATGCTGGTGCTCTCATACTATCTGCCAGGAGGTATCTTTTTTGGGCAAAGAATAGTGATGATTTTTTTGTTTTTCTTGGTGGAAATGCTAATGATTGTAACAACTTGGAAAGAGATTTCATACATTAATGTTTGGGTCATATGTATCCCTTATCTATCCTCTTTCTTTAGCCTAAACATAGCCTGCCTTCCTTCCTTCCATCCTTCCTTCCTTTTATACCCATGCATCTATATATCTATCTGCAATTTATAAAATGAGACTTTTATATTACTTGAACATTGGCTTTGGACCAGAACTTTCTGGCAGAAAGAAAGCAGGCTAGAATCAATCAAACAATTCCGAAAATCAAGCACACACACACACACACACACACAAACTAAACAAAAAACAGTGAAAGTGTAAAATAACCACAAAAATTAAATTAACCTAAAATGACAGAAATCAGAAAAGAACACAATGGCAGGTGGGAGAGAATTCAACACATTTTTGGAAGAAGGAAGTAGAGACAAGTGTTAATTTTCCTAGAAGACAGGATGAAGTTGTAACTCAGTGCCTATAGTTATGGACATTGATGTGGAATGAATTCATTCCCTCTGTAAAATCCTGAGAGGTTTGGCATTTGGAGCATATATGGAAGAGGATGGGACTGAAAGTGGGGCTATGTGAAAGCCTGTATACAGAGTAGCTGGGCTCACAGAAACTCTTCCCTACCCACAAAGGTAGTGGGCCAGGTGGTAACCTCTGTTCTCTCCTGTTAGAACAGAGGTTTACATTGTGGAGATTTTTTATAGCAGACATACCAGTCTTTGGAACAGCAGTGGATAAGGTAAAGTGCAGAGCTGAAAATGGAACTAAAAATAAAGGGATTACATGAATATCAACATAATAAACTTTGGGAGACCTCTACTGCCTTCCCATTTCAGATTCTAGAATACCAGGAGCCCAGAATGTCCACTCTGTTCTTTCCTCTATTTCCCAGTAAAAAGGGAGATTTATTTCTGGAGAAAAGGCTTTCAGACATTGGAATTTTTAGCTCCCTTAAAGAACTATAGTTTCCTATCTTTTCCCTCTGAGAGAAAATCCTCCCTTTGCACACAGAACTGTGCTCACTCTTAAGTACAAAAGCCAAAGATCGTCACACAGTTGGAGAAGCTCTCCAAAATGAAAGAGGGTAACTAAAACCAAAATAGAAAAGGAAACTCAGAAAAACACAAACACTGTTAAGTAGGGAAAAAATAAATCTTCAAAAATTCTAATTAACATCCCCAAAGAAACAAGAAAAACCAGAATGGGAATGATTCCACAAGAGAATATCCAAGAAAAAGGTTTTGGAAAAAATAGTAGAAATAAAATATTTAATACTATATTTGGAGAAAATGTTTTATGAGATCTACTAAAAAGTAGAACAAGTTAAAGTGATGGAAAATTAGAGAGAAAAAGATAAGAAAATTAGAGGATTATTCCAATAACTGAGCAATAGTATTTCCACAAAGAAAGTAGAAAAAATGGAAAGTAGGGAATGCCAAAGAAATAATATGAGAAAATTTCTAACCGGGAAAGGACACACACTTCTAAGTTGAAAAGGCTAAGGAAGTAGTTAGCATAATGTAAAACCAATACACTCAGAACCATGAACTGTCAAAATAGAACTATAGAACTTAAAAAAAATTTTTTTTTATTGTTGGGCATTCATTGAGGGTACAAGAAACTAGGGTACACTGATTGCATTTGTTAGGTAAAGTCCCTCATATAATTGTGTCTCGCCACCAAGTCCTCCCACACCCTCCATCCTTCCCTCTCTCTGTTCTTCCCTTCCCCCACCATATACTAGGTTATTAATTGTCCTCATATCAAAATTGAGTACATAGGATTCATGCTTCTCCATTCTTGTGATGCTTCACTAAGAATAATGTGTTCCACTTCTATCCAGGTTAATACACAGGATACAAATAAAGTCTCCATGTTTTTTAATGGCTGAATAGTATTCCA